>VZTM01023535.1:0-11869 GCA_013400555.1 Jacana jacana | reverse complement strand
GGGCAGGCCCCACCCCAGCCTGGGAGGGACGGCTCCCCGCGGGCGGGCCGCCGGGCCGGGGAGGGCCTGGCTGAGGGGAGACCTCGGGCGGACTGGGACGGGCGGGCAGAGCGGGGAGACGTCACCCGTCTGCTTGGTAAATCACCGCCCCGAGGTGAGAGGAGAACCTTGTGAACCCGGCTGCGGCGATTCCCCTCGACGCCATCACCTGTGGGTGCGCTACATGAGCTAAGAAATTGCAAATACACCCAAGTAAGAGAATATATGTGAAGAGAGCAGTTGTGACCTCTGCGAGGGCCCTTTTGTCTTCCCTCATGCTTCTCTTTAATGGTGTGGGTAAGGACATGTCAGCACTGCCACCAAAGGCATTGGGCCTCTGCCATAATGTTGAACACAACAGCACTTGGAGGTGGATCTCCTTTTGCAGGTGATGAAGCAGAGACACAGGGAGCTGGACACAGAATCGTGGAATGGTTAGAGTTGGAAGGGACCTTAAAGATAATCCAGTTCCACCCCCCTTCCATGGGCAGGGACGCCTCCCACTAGACCAGGTTGCTTGAAGCCCCATCCAGCTTTGGTAGAGCCCCATCCAGCTTCTCTTTGGTAGCCACTCATTCATACATGGCATCATGGCAAGTTGTACAACACACTTTGCAACAGCCAAAGGGGATCCACTGGGATCCCCACTGTCCTTTACTTCAATAAAATATTTCATAGCTTCTATATAATGTTAATTGAAAGTATTGCCAAAGTCTTCATTTTTGACCCTTTTTTTTTTTTTTTCTCTTATTAATCACAAAGCATTCAGTAACACTATCAGGTAGAACAGGGCATCTCTTGAGCTCTATTAACTAGTCATCCACACGGTCTTGTGTGGGCCATCTTTATCAACAAAACCTCAAAATTGCTCAGAAGTGGCAACAAGTCCTAACTTTCAAATTAATTAGCTTAGATATGGATCGAGCTGGCTTCCAGGAAAGTTAAGCTGAGTCAAGGAGAAAGACCTCTGACATGGCTCACCAAGGGTTTGGTACCAAACTTGGCAAGTCTTACTTGCTGCATATGGCACTTCCAACCTTGACTTTTGCTCCTTCCCTCTTTTCCATGCAGGGGATAAAGCTCCTGTAATCCTACAAGGTACTGCCTTGGGTTTCTCCTGATGGGATCCCATGAATGAGGTTTAAGTAGGCACTCTTTGCTGACCAGCTGCATCTGGCTATAGGATCATAAAAAGGGAGAAATTACGGTGCCATATTCTATTTAAGGACCTCTTGAATGCAGGGAAGAGCACCCAGAATCCCCTGATATGGTTAGTGTTTTGTTGTTCCCTCTGTTATAGCGACACAGTTGGTCCAAGACTGGATTCTCCCAACAGCTGCAGTCTCACTTATGGAAAAAGAAGCTAGCGACATTACGTGTTTTGTGAGGAGAAAACTCTAACATGTTGCTGCAGAGCACATCTTGACACTTTTTTGAAAGGTAAGGTTTACTAAATAGCTTTATTTATAAAGCAGGATCTAAAATACCAAAAATGTCTATGTTTTGGTAAAAACTTGCCCTTTTAGGAAATGGGAGACTAATAAAAATGAAGAGTGTTAGGTCTGAAAGGTGGATCAGAAAGAAACAAGCTCTGTGTGTACGTAAACATGAATATTTTCATTATTTATGATGACAGTTACAAGGAAGAGGCTGGGGAAAATGTTTCAAATTACAAATAGCAGTCTGTGAGTTACTGCTGTTAGACTACAGAATCTTTCATAGCTCTATTTGTATTCCTATTAGCTGGCTCTTTCTGCAGTCACACTTGAAGACTTCAAACAGGATATAGGGAAACAGGGTGAATATGGACATAAGTACAGCAACCTTAACTGGAGAGTTTGCAATCTGGAACGAGTGTAAGGAGTTTCATGGAATCTTTCATAAGATCATAAGATCGGTCTTCATCCCATTAATTTAAAAAATCTTTTTAATGGAAAAAAAAATGGAAGTTATTTACTGGTTATTGTCTTGCAGCCAAAATAAAGCATGACATAATTTCTCTCAGATAAACATATACATAATATTGTCACTGCTAGGACTGGGTATTCATTCTATTCTGAGGGATACTGATCAGGCTCCTGTTTATTATAGGAGATAAAACCAGAACTATAAGGGATACCTCAGTCTCTGCAACCATTTTTTTTTTCTTTCAAAATTCATTATTGCAGAAACAGACAATGATGCACACTGTAAGACTAGGAAAAAAAAAAAGGGAAAAAAAGAGAAAGGCACACCAATTATTGGGTGTTCCTCTTGGGAATAGTGAATAAGAGTTTTCGTGGCTCAGTGCTACTTGTTGAACACTCTCACTAGAATTTGAATTAATTCAAAATTCAAATATAGCACTAAAAGTTATTTAAATTATACGTCTCCATCATTTGGAAAAATAACCATTTCATAGGTTGTGAATCACCTCTGTCTGGTAGGAATGATGCTTACTGCATAGCTGGAAGGGAGGTGCCTCAAGACAAATCCAAAGCAATGCAGGAAATGTTAGTGGTGACTCAGTGGGTATCTGTCTTCTCTCTTGAGGGCCAAATTGTGATTTTATGCAACTCCCAAAGGACAGTGAAGCCTGCAGTTGCCATGTCCTTAAGAGAGTATCAAGAGTTTGCTCTAAAACTCACCCACTGCATTTGAAATCCTCTACTTCCCTTTTTCATGATAGGAAAAAAAATAGTTCTTGTTGGCTTTTTATGAAGTTAATTGTCCTGCTGTGGCTGCTGTTTGCCCCCCCTGGTGTACATGTAGGGAAGGTTTAGGGTCCTCAGCTCTTCCTGCTTCTGCCTGGCTGCGTATGTGTCGTCCGAGGCGTGGGTGCTGGTCTCTTCCACACTGGGTAGTCCACACAGCTGTGACAGAGAAGTAGAGTAGCACATGGCACAACACAGAATTATTAGTAAAATAATGCCTTAGTGCTGCACTGGGGATGCATAAGCTCCTGTAAAGGAAGTGCCATTTGGATGATGTCTAAATCTAAATTTATGAGCCCATAACCATTAAAATGCACACTTAATTGCTGGAGTATAAGAATATTTTCCACTCTGTCTTGTTCCAATCCAAACTGGGTAATTATGTATCTGCTGAATTAAATCTCAGCATCTCTTCCTCTCTCAGTTTAAATCACTGAGTATTTTAATTCATACTAAATCCTATTGTTTTAATTCATCTCTGAGTACACAGAAGTGTTATAAATTTCTTTGGAGTGAATTTCTAAATAATTCAAATTTCTTGTTATTGTCTCCTTAATATGGTTAAAGTTCAGAAACATTCACTTCTGTTATAACCTCACTGTACAAATTGTGTAACTTAAAGACCACTCTGACCTTGCCACTGAGGTCTCTAAATTAGGAGCACATGTTTAATATTCATCCTCAGTTCCTCGTAGGAGTATTTTGAAAAGAAATCCAAAGCACACTTTAAACTGAAGTAATAAACGCTGTTTATTTATCAGATTGTCTGCATCTCATTTCCTGAACTAAACAGCTAAAGTCTGTTTGCACTTCTGACATTGCAAGTCGCACAAGCTGATCCAAGAGAACATCTGTCAGTTTGTTTTCAAGACTGGACATTGCAGAGGAAAAGAAGGGGTGGGAGGAGAAATAGACTGTCACAAACACAACAGTTCAAGCAAAGTGAGAACTTTCTCAGCTGCCTTCATAGGCCAGGCAAGCTGTCTTGTAGAAATATATTTTGCTTTTCTTTCTCTCCTCCCTTAACAGTAGCTGAAAAGCAGAGGTCATTTTTCTTCTCTGTGTTCTCCTCAAACTGATTCCAGTAAATAATTTTAGGATGTGTTAATGAGTCTAAAAAAGTACTGAAGAAATACTCTCACAGTATACTGAAAGCAAATGAAAAAATCAAGAACTTATTCTCCTCTAAGATGAGGCACAGCTCTGAACTCATTGCATTTGGTGCAAGAGAAAGAAGGTAGGCTTTTGGCACAGAGACAGGATTACTTGCAGGAAATGCCACAGCCTGCTCTGTTCTTCACTCTGTTTCTAGCCAAAAGAACAGTTTGTGTTGGTATGTTTAAGGGGAGGAAATTCAGACCGTTAATAACAGAACCGGTCTAGAAATCCTATGCTTTAAATTCTGTCACAGCCTTTACAGGCCTTTTTCTAGCTGGAGATGGGGGAATTGTATCTCAAACTTTATCGTCAAATGTAAGGTCTGGAATGAAAAGGTGCATTTGAGAAGGTGGGGGAACAAAAACAAAGTCTATCTTAGAATTAGAATTAGTATTAGAAAATACAGGTTCATAAAAAGGAAAGGTTTCCAGAGGAACAAAGCATGACAACTTGTGTTTGGAAAAGCTGTTGGATATGTGAGGGTGTGTATAAGAAGACAGGTAGATCTGGTCAAAGTTTGTGTTTGAAGAGGGGAGAACAGAGAATGATAGAGGAAGGGAAAAGACCCCTTTGTTTTTCCACTTTATGAGATCAAAGAACCAAGCTTTAAATATTTTTTTCTGAGCTGTAAAAGGCTCAGATTCAATTCTCTGATCTTTCTGGTTGAGAGCAAAGACTTGGCTTTGGTGTTGGGTGGTGTAGGTTCCATCCGCTCTGGAAGATTCCATTTTCTTATGTAGTGTTAGAAACCTTAGCTTTATGCAGAAGCAAAAATACAAAGATCAAGCCTGTTGTTGAATGCAGATTTCCTGCTTTGCAGCCCACCCTCCCCGTAGTGTCTTCCAGATTGTTCCATTGACTGGCCACAAACATCATGTGAAGGGCCATCTTGCAAGAGCCACCAGGCAAGTTGCAACATGCAAGCTCAGCCAGCTGCTGAGAGGGGTTAGGTGGACTAGGCAGACCTGAGGCTAAGGCCCCGCTCAACAGGATACCTAAGTAAGTAGCCCTGTAAATATACTGCTGTACTGTTCTGTGTCTCCTATCAGCTCACCAAAGACAGGTACTGTGACACCAGCTGCTCTCAGTTCAATATATGGGGGGTTGTCAGCAAGAAAGAGAAATTTACTTCAATTCCAACCATGCTTCTGTAGGTTCTTCAGACAAGACACGTACCCAGAGCCACACTGCAGTCTGTTCTAGCTCATAGGCTTTTGTGTGTGGTTCAAATTTGTTCAACCAACAGTCACATGTAAATGATCATGAGCTGTAGAAACTCCATAGTCTTGGAGTTTTCCTGTAGCAACTTGGAGTAAAACATACAAATGTAAAAGGGTTTTTACTTGTCTGCTCCACGCTGTGCTTTGCCGTTGAGCAGCTGCCTAGAATCTCAAATAACCTCATCCCAACTAATGTGTCTCTGTGAATATATTTATATCCTGCAAGATTCTGCCACATCAAAAAGGATACAGTGCAATAAAGGATGGAATGGAATGGAATGGAATGGAATGGAATGGAATGGAATGGAATGGAATGGAATGGAAGGGATCTACAGCAATCATCTACTATAACTTCTTGACCAGAGGGTTCACCAAAAATTAAAGCAGATTATTAAGGATATTGTTTGTCCAAATATCTTTTAAATACCAACTGGTTTGGGGCATCCACCACCTCTCTAGGAAGCCTGTTCCAGTGTTTTACCCCCCTATTGGTAAATGAATGCTTCCTAATGTCCACTCTAAACTTTTCCTGTCACAGCTTTGAACCATCCCACACGTCCTGTCACTGGATTGCAGGAAGAGCTCAGCACATCCCTCTCCGCTTCTTCACCTCAGGAAGCTGAGGAGAGCAATGACATCACCCCTTGGCCTCCTTTTCTCCAAGCTAGACAGGCCCAAAGTCCTCCTGAATGCAGTGAAATAAAGAACGAGGAAGGAATTCGAATAGAGTGAGTTAAAGGGAAAGAATCTCTTTCAGAAGTTTTTTACTCATCTGGGCCCAACGCATTTCACCTTACGATGCTATTAATGAACTGTCAAGCAACCTAGAAGTGCAGTTCACAGTAAAGTGAAAATAAATCCAGCTTATAAGCCTCCAGAAGACCATAAAGTGATCCATGATTGAGAACATACCATGTCTCACAAATCTAATTCCATCAATAAGAGACTAATAGAAATCGTAGTCTGGGTGTCATATAAATACATGCTGACATTATTAATATTTTTTTAATGCTGTCTAATGACATTTTTCTAAGCAAACAAAGTCTGGGTGAAGCCTCGAGATGTGTAACTTAGTGGAGTCAAAAAGGATACAGTATCCTGTGCAAAAAGAGTCATCAATCCTTCATAGTCTACCTGAAATTATGTCATGTGTTTCCATAGGAATATCTCCGGAGTCTGACCCTGTTCTATAGTAACTGCTGCTGACTGCAAGCCAAAATAATAGAAAAATTGAAATTTAAAATTGTTTTTTTATTTAGAGAAATGTTCCCTGAAAATAAGATGCAACTCAATGAGGATAAGTGCAAAGTACTACACTTTGGCACAGGTAATGAGGAATCCAGTAAGGAAACAGGGACGGACTGGTTCTATACAGTTCTGCATGCAAGTTTTTGAGCTTATGAGAGACCATCAGCCTAAACGTTGAGGGCGAAAAAATCACACCAAAACCACACAAGCCACTTGTTGAAATACATAGAATTTTTGTAAATCTTGAAAAACCCCAAACAAAACAACAACAACAACAAACCTAAACCAAACCCAAACCCAAAACAAATAACCCCCTGACACAAACAAACAAACAAACAAAACCTCAAATTTCTTCTTTCCTCACTGTGGTAACGTCTCAGTTGGAATTCTGTGCCTAGGTTTGCGTTTCCCACTTCAAAAAAGATGTGAATCAGTTGGAGAGAATCCAGAAGGGTATAAATTCATTAGAGGTTTAAAAACATGCCATACAAGCAAAGCTTGAACAATCTGAAGTTGTTTAGTCTAAAACAAAAGAAGTCGGAATAGGGACGTGATAAAAGCATTCAAATATGTGAAAGTTTGCTGGAAGGAGACGATAATGAGCTGCTCTCCATGTTCACTGGGGGAGCTCAAGAAGAAAAAAAAAGTCTCAAGATGATGCTAGGGCACGTTAGGTCTGATGTTGCAAATCATGATGTTAATTTTTAAATATAAAGGGACTGATATTTTTTACATATAAAGATAACAAAGCACTGGAACTGAGTTTTGTGGAGAGGCTGTGGAATTTCTTTGTTTTTAAAGGCCTTCTTCCTAAGAAAGCTTAGATAGCTTTTGTTCAGAAATTGCTTCGAAAGAACAGATCCTGCCTCGGGTAGGTAGGATCTTGAGCTCCCCTCCTACATTTCTTATGATTTTGTGACCCTACTGCAGGCAATCTGCCTGATTAAAGATTATATAATCAGATAGCAGAAGTCCTAAAATGAATTTAGGAAGCTCACTCAGAATTTCAAGAAAAAAATAAAAGGCAAGAAAAAAATGGATTCGAATTAGAGTTGAAGAAGGATTCAATTAAGGCTATTGGGGAGTAGTAGTTTCAGTAGTGTGATAAAACCACAAGGCAAAACCCAAGTAGAAATACAGTGATATTGAAAGCGAAAATGGTTGTACAGCTAGAGTTTGGGGTCTAGGGATGATCGGAGGGCAAAATGCTGGGAATGGGGAGATCAAAGAGAAATATATAACAGATGGGAGGGTGAGGGAAAGAGAAACGTTTCCTCCAGATGGCATATATTATCTCCTGGAAAGACTGGCAAGATTAGAGAATCTTGCCAAGAGGAGCCTGTACTGTGAAGAGAGGTATACCAAGTGTATTTTATTAAATTCTATTCCGTGAGTAAGAAAAGACTTCTTGTAAACGAGTTACTCTTTTAAATGGGCAAATACCATGTATTAATCCAATTTGCTCCCTGTGTGGGAGCTATTGTGGGACCACTATCACTATTGGTGGTCAGTGTATAACTATGCATATTCTCTAATATGTCACAAAATCAACCTCCTTCTGTCTTCCATCTCTTCCCTAATTATTCTTGCTCATACCATCCCATATTCTGTGACTGTTTTTTTCCTTGCTGGCAGACTAGCAATGTTCAGAGGCCTGCAGATTTTATGATTCTTTTTATGGTGGCTTGGCGTTGTAGAAGGGTGGTGTGGATGTCACTGGATATCAGCCAGTCTTTCTCTGAGAGGGTCTGCACAGTGGGTGCCAAGAGGGATGAGGACTGGAAGGCTGAATTGTAGAATTGATTGCAGAAACAAATATAGAATTGATTCTAGAAATCAGAGTTAAAAATTATGAAGAAAACTTTATTCCACTTAATCCATGAAAGGACAGATTATTCAGTTTCCCTTGGAAAAGGTTAGAGGATTTACCATAAAGAGGATCCCTGCCTGGGATACAGAAAAAGGTAGTAGATGTTGCTGAAAAGGTTGCTTTTCTCATCAAATTTGTCTAATTAAGCAATCAGTCCAAAGGAAGTGGGTTTAGGAGTACTGATCTCAAGTTTTCAAACTCCTGAGCCTTTTTATAATTTTGAATTTAAAAATTAATAATCTATATTTTGTTTCTTTTTATTGTCTTCCTTTTATAAGCCTACGAGTTCCATTCTTTGAGCTTCCCTCCGTGAAATGAGAGCTAAAGAATTGTTTTATTATGGAATGGAGACTCTCAAATTACTGCAGTAGTTAATGTTTTAAGAAAAACACCACATTTCTAGATTTTCCATACAACTACAAGAGTTAGAAACTTTGATTTAAGTTAGAGTTCTAGAACTGGAAGGTAACTAGAACTACTTCTGAGGAATTAAAGAAAGGCAGCAGAAGTACAATGAGGAAAATTATAGTGCTGCCTGAATTTTCCCTGTGAAGGCTGAATGATGGCAGGAGAGAGGAGCTGGCAGAACTCCAAAGCCAGGGTAGGGAAGGTTGATAGGATGAGTGAAACCATAAAGTGGAGAACAATAGGTCAAGTGTGGAGAAGAGAAGGACATAAATGTCATCTTTCCAGGTCAGTCCAAAGGGACAGTGTCCTCTCTCTTATGGTGACTTACAACTGATCCTTGAAGGGCAGAGGAAATCTGAACTGGCTTCTCACACTGGACAGTGATTCTAATTTGGAAGCAGCAGTTTTCTCATATCCTGCCACCACTACTACATTTTAAACTGGAACTCTCTGCCTAAATCTGTGACTCAAATTTTGAGCAAAAGGGTCGGCAGACCTTCTCACCCTCCAGCTATGGGCATTTTTATCAGTTTAGCCCTGTGAAATAATTGGCTGAGGCAAGTTAAGGAGACAGGTGTTACCCTCAGACCAATCTGTTTGCCATAGGTTTTATTTGCTTACCCTGGCACGTTTTATATGATGTCAGCACACAAAGAATGTTTCTGCAGATAAAGCAAATGGCAAATGATTTCATGAGCCTGTTTGTGACAGATGTGTGCAGTGTGAAGAAACGTTGTAGCACAAACTACAGTACTCGTCAAGATCATGTTATTCCAGCTCATTAATCACATTTCTCTGGTTTGTCTCCACAGATGACTATCTGTGAAAACTCACTAGCAGTCATGACAAGGCTTTCTGCTTGCCACCCCCTCTACATAGATGCCTGTTGAAATTCTGTGTATCATTATCGAAGCGGCTCTGAAGGGCAGATGGGTGTTGTACCTCTTCCACGTCTGGTTCCCACTCCCGTTCAGGGCCAGGAGCTGCCTGCTCATGAAATCTCCCACAGTTTTTCATGGTGAAAAAATGTGTTTCAATCAGTATTCTCACCAAATCTTTTTTGATCAATGTGATTTAGGTTAAACACATAGATTAAAATCTGTCATGCTTTTTTTCACTTTTTGGTGATGACTGGGTAAAAGAAGAGCAAATAATTGGTGCTAAATTAGAGGAATTTGCATAATGAAATTACTGACTCGCATTACTACAGTGAAATCAGAGCGTAAAATGTATTTGGAAACGTGCAGACCTTAAGGGTATCTTTTTATGTCAGGGGAAAAAGAGGAGATGCTTGCCTTCTCTCCACTCCAAAGAACCCAAGGGAACATATATTTACTGCTATCCCCAGGATTTCTGTGTACTCCTGGCCCAGTCTTTGGAAAATTTTACTAGTCAAGGAGTCATGCGTGCCTGTTTTCTCATCCTCTACTTGTCATGGAGCAGCTGCATTTCAGAGTTGTTAGGAAAGAGCAATGACTACATATGGAAGAGAACGAGATGAATATACCAGTATTTGCAGTTGCGATCAAATCTGAAAAGAGACTTAAATAATCTGATGTTCATCGTTGCGAGAGAAAACCAGCACAAACTCATGAAGCTTGTCCACAGACAAACCTCTTAATTTGGATGGTTTTGGCAGTATGAGCCTTGGTTGGAAGGACAGGGTCTTTTATGGATCTGCTATTTTCATCGTATTGAGGAAAACCAGCAGTGAACCAGTCAGGTCCCAAATGGCATGCACTTGAGCTCTGCTGCTGCCATTCAGTCTAAGAGTCTCAAAGCTTTATGTTCCAGTCCCCCTCTCCTCAGCCCTTCTTACTATTCTTAGAGAAGGAAGAAGGCTAACCCACAAATTAGGATTAGGCTGAGTTTCAGCGTTCAAATACAGTAGAGGAGGTGCTTGGCATTACACGGTTCCACAAACACATGGGCAACTGAGAGGAGATGGAATTCCTCAGAATCAGGTAGATGAAAATTTTGGAAAGAAGCTGAGTGTGACATTGCTGGCTTGCAGTCACTGCAGTCAAATAAATTCAGGACAAAAATTGCTTCTGCACTTAGGCATCTGTATGTCATCTTTTACTGCATGTTTGCTTAATTTTTCTCTTTGGAGTATCTACTGGAGGAGGAGGAGATTTTCTCATGCTTTATATAGCAATATACTAATATACTGACTGCAGAACTCATCCTGAAAGCAAGGAACGGAATTCTGGACTATTCTCACCCTGAGAGAATTTCAGCCTGCATCTTTTTTATTTATTTTTTTTAGACAAGCTATTGGCAATTGTCTTTGAGAGCTCCACCATTTTCTCTGACTGTAAAAATGCAAGGGTCCATATGCGAGATAGTTTCTACAATCTAGTGTTTAGGATACTCCGCTCAGTGGGATAACTCTAGTAAAGTCCTGTAAATACTTCTGCTTTTGCTGCCACACAATATGCTACACAATACACAGTCTAACAGTGCCAAACAACTCGGTCTCCTTCAGGGACAGGATTTTTTTAAAAAATGGGTATCTCCCTGTCAGCCCTTTCTGTAATGTCCTATCTGGTAGGTGAGTTCTAAAATCAAACTATACTGTAAAATTCCACTATACTGATAGTTTTTGTGTGTATGTAAGTGGTAGCAAGGCAATGTTTTTTGTTGTGGTAGGGGTTTTTTTGTGGGGGAAGGGCTGCTGTTTGGGATTTTTAAATTATTTTTTTAATTGAGTGAAGAATTAGAATTCCATGCTGCAAAATCATAGCAAAGGGTCGAGACCTCAGCAAGATCTGTGTTTGGGAGCCACTATGTAGATCACATAATTTATAGCAATAATATCTTACTTTCACTCACAAGTGCAAGGATTAAGAAGAAGAGGATAGGTATCTTCTAGACTGTCCCCACATGGAATTCCAGAGGTATTTGCTGTTGATGCAGAACTCTGCCTTTTTTGCTGTGTGACAACCTCAGCTCCCTCCTCTACATATTCCCAGGTAGGCACACTGTTTGACTCCTCCCTGCCACTGGGTCTTCATTACACATGCATTCTCCTCACTTGGAACTAGAACTTCTCATTCCCACCCCAGATTCTGAAAATACTGCTATTCCTTTTCACCTCATCGACACCAGCTCCTCTTGGCTCCTCATCTAGTCTGTCAGTGGTGACTTCCACAAGTTCTTGAGAGTTTGTCTCATTGGAACTACTTTGTTTAACTTTACCTTTGTCTTCTCATCTGACATCTTGAAGAACC
>VZTM01023534.1:22200-39012 GCA_013400555.1 Jacana jacana | reverse complement strand
TATTGCCGAGGTTACTTAGAAGGCAACAACTCTGTGAATCCCCTGAACTCTCCCTATCTTTGTGATATCTGGGTCAGGGTTTTCCTGTGCTATGTCTACGTGCAGAAAAGGTTGAGATTTTTGTTTGGTTGAGTTTTTTCTTGTCATGGTCACATTTCACTTTATACATGCTGGCAAAGTTCAGATTAAAGTCATTGTCCACGCCACTGGTTTCATTACGCATGTGTTGGTCCTATGTTCTCATGTAAGATGTGAAGTCTAACGCATATATTCTTGTGAAATAAGTCTATGACTCCTGCATCAGTCAAAACATTAGGAAAGAATTAAAGTTTTCAGTTCCCAAGGGGGATCAGAGAATAACATGTTAGGCCACTCACTGCCTGTCACCATCTGATATGATAAGGATTAGGAAAAACTCGAAATTCAGGCTTTTCCAGATAAGGCAGGCTACTTTGTGAAACAGGAGCTTCTTTCTTTCACTGAAAATGAATTGAATATATTGCCTTAATCTTAGGCAGATGAAAGGCTATTGTACACAGCATGCACAAATTCAGCAGAATGAGGACAAAATGTAGTATTTCCCATCCAGTTAACTGAACAGCAATCAAAGAGAGTTTAAAATCAATAGATTGCAACTGCTTCACTCCTGTATCATCTTCTGCCTTGTTTTATTTTGTCTTCCTGTTTCGGTTAGCAAACCTGCAGGTTTGGGAATGCAATCTTTGTTTTTCTCTTTTTCTCTAAATCTAAAAATGGAAAAGCTGCAATAACCTGTCATCGGTCCAAGAAGTTAGCCCTTTTTCTCTCTAACTAAGGGTAACACCGAGTGGTGATAATAAATGACAGCTGCCCTGCCGAAAGGCAATGCTGGAGATAAGTGGGCATAAAGCAGGAATGTTCAATTAAGAAAAAGTCAAATAGGAGTGGAAGAAACATCAAAGTTCTCTAATCCACCCGCCTGACCTGTGGCAAGATCATCTGTATCTAAGGTATTTTCATGAACAGTAACAAAGAATTTACAATTTTGGCAGACTACACTATCTGTAGTGCAAAAGGGTTCAGTGGATTTAAGTCATCCACAACCAAATCCCTACTAACCCTGTTAGCCCTACTAAATATGAGCAGTGATCAGCTGAAACATTCTTCCTAGCAAATGGGCCCATTAAGATATTCAAAACACGTTAAATGACCTATGCTTGGCCAAAACAGCCCAATCATTCCCGGGAGGAGCATACCCTGCATTTCCACCATTCCTGCTCTACAGGTTGAGGATACAGTTTAATTTACTCCACCATGATTTCTTGCAAACATCTGCCTTTCTGCTGTTCTGCATGTTGAAATATAACAGCTCTGCCTCAGGTCTTGTTCACTACTGCTGCTCATCTGGAGCTGGTATTATGTTGATTCACTATTTAATACATGGCAGTAAAACTGTGTGGTTTGGCCTGTCTGCAGTCCGACATGTTTTGTGTGAAGTGTTTTGTCTAAAAAGGAACCTCAGCCTTTTTCTTTTTACCCATTGCACAAAGCTTACCTCTGCATGAAAATTAATGCTTCATTGACATAAAGTTACTCGATCTCCCTTGGGAATTAAGCTCTTTGGAAAGAAAATTATGAAATAGAGTTGCTCATTTTACTCCCATAGAATGACCTGCTGTACCTGGGAAGCCTGGCAGAAGTCCCTCCAATTGCAAGCCTGGATTTTCAAAAAACCAAGATTTTCAAAAATTCAAAGTTTTCAAAAGGTCATTGTTGTCTTAACTTTGTTCTGCTGAAATCAGCAGTAAAGGTCATACTAACCACAGTGGGGACAGAGCTAAGAAAACCCTAACCACTCCTGGAAATCACATTTGCTATTGTTATCACCCTGGAACAATAATGGATAGAAACCAACAGCAAAACAATGGGTTGGGAAGGAGGACACTTTAGGGACTGGAGGCCAGAACTGAGGGGACTTTTCTCTTCTGCCACAAAAGAAAAAAAAAATATCTTAGCATCTCTTGCAGCACAGTCTTCCCTGTAAGCAAAATAGAGAAGTGCATATTCAGACAAAAGGTCCCCTGAGTTCAGCTGAGATCTGATTAATTAGAAACTGATTATGAACTTCAGGATTTTACTTGTTGATCCTGATCAGCGTGCTTAGGTACTGCACCAAGCTGCACTGTTGGGAAGTTTGAATGACAAGCAGAAAGGTAAATATTCTTCTCTCTGATGCAGTTATTTTCATATGCCTGCAAGTTTACCTGTAGGCGTATATTTTGACTGGTTTTATAATTAAATCCTGGACATATCACTATTCTCCAAAAGAGCTAATATTTTATATGCAGCCTATTGCATCCAATGTCTTTGTATTTCCTCACATTATAACCCCTCTAATTTGGATCCCTTTCCAAGGGTCTATGCTGCATTATGTGCAACCTGTTTGTTTTCTACTTGTTAAGTAAAGCTTATTAAGGGCAGGTCTTGGCTTANGTGATTTGTGTTTTGAACTTTTTTTTTACCATTATTATTGTTGTTGTTGTTGTTGTTACTTTATTGCTATTTTATTTCTCTGGGCACTAATAAATCTTATTTGTTGAACTATTCATGCTTTCTTTGTAACCTCCACTAACGTTTTTCTGTCACCCAAGGTTGGTAGGCTTTTTACTTTTTTCCCTTTAAGTTTGTTTGCTTAGTTGTTCATTAAGCATACTTTTTTCTTAGGGGGAATTAACTCCTTCTATGATACCATTAAAAATTCAAATCGGTTATTTTATGCTAGTTTGCCTTATTTTATGCTAAATTGCATATCTTAATTGTGATTGTGCAGTCAGTCATTTTAAATTGAATCGGGTGCTTTGCTCACTGACAGGGTTACCAGGCTTCACAAATTCTGAGATTTGTGGCAGGAAGCCTGGATCGGTTGGGCAGGCTAAGGTTCAGGTCTTGGCAGAGTATGTGCTCACACCAGAATACACTGATTGCCCAAATATGTTGGCTTTTAGCCTATTTTTATGTCCCACACATAGGAACACAGGCCCCTGGCAACTCAGAAACTCATGAAATAGGAAATGGAAAACAAACAGATTGTCATTTAAATACAATGCCAAGAAAGAACCAAAACCAGCAGTGTGCTCACTTCTGCACAAATGGTAGAAGAAATCTAGGAAAGAATTTGCGTGGCTTCTAGTGAAAGTACTGGTCAGGGAAAATTTGGTGAGTAGAAGGTGATCAACAGGACAGTGTATTTTGAAAGTTGTAAGGAATTGTGCCAGTGGCAGCTAAGTACTATATGCTAAGGAGAGCTTAAAGTCAAATCAAATTAATACGCGAACTGCTTTGATGGAGTCTGTATGGTTTCATCTGTGTGGAACACCAAATCCGTATGGATTTAAATCTGGGGCCTGAGCAGGGAGAATATAGTGTTGGGTCTATATCATTGATGGCCCAATCAGGAAAGCAGCATCGACTGTAATGTGCAGAGACAGATCAGGTCAAAGAGGCAGCATGAGCAGAAAACACAACTTTATTGGATTACTTCAATTACCCCCATCCTAACTGGGCAAATATCACAGTGGAGCATGGAGGACAGTTCTAGTGTGTAGGTGCTCTCTCTGACTGCTAATTGAGTGGATGGGAGGAAGTGGGATCCTTAACTCGATGTCAAGATACATTCAGGATCAGGTTCAAAAATCTGGTTTGGGGAGTGCTGCCCCGTAACAGTGGGCATAGGGTTCATAGGTCACTATTCCAATGGCCCTCCCTCCAGATCCGCCGCAGCCATGCTCGGCTTCAAAGATATTTCTGTCAAGACGAGGAAGTTTGTTTAGAAGCAAATAAAAGAGACAGCTAAAAGATTAAATCTTACTGGGCAGCACTAGAAGGACATGGCATTATTCAGGGGCAAAACAGAGAAGTACTTAAAAGGGAGATCTAGGGCTTCTTCCACAGTGGGAACAGCAAAGAACCTTTCACAGGCTTAGAGGAGAAGTGATGGAGTCAAACAAAGCATGTTGTGTGTCTAAAAACTTCAACACAGTTAAAGGGGGGACTGGTTTTGGATGAGAGAGATTTTATGGGTTACCAAACATAAAAATCATAGTAGGCGCAGGAAATCTCCTTAGCTGAAAGTAACTGGAGATGAGAAAGCTTTTCAGGAGAAATATATAAGCTTGCTCTATTCTTAGTCTTCCCTAGGCATCTGTTTATGGTTACTATTTTTTTCCCCTCAGATACAACATTTATTGTGCCAGGAAAAACATTATTTAGTTAAGGGAGGCTCAAGGGAGGACTAGCAAGTCACAGGGAGAGTTTATCCTGCCCTGTTTTCATAAGGGATGGTTATTATTAGAGACAGAGCACCGGGCTAGATGAAGAAGAGTTCATGGGGTCACTGCCCCAAACCAGCACAGCAAGCTATTTTTCAAGCCCATAGGAAAACCATTTGCAAATAAGTTTAACCCTGCATGCACAAGAAAGTAACTAAACTCAGTGACCTGCCTCTGTGGCTGCTAGCTGAAACCTGGCCACAGCTGTCAGAGGCGCTTTGGGGTGCCTGGGAGCCCTGATCATCTCTTCACTCATCAAGACCCAGTTCTTGAGACCCGAACAACACAAATGGGCAAGGCAATAAGAGTGATGAAATCCACATATTTTTTACAGAAAAAAAAAAAAAAAAAGAAAGTGTCCTTTTGATGAGTTCACAGTTGACATGGGAGAAAAAAGCAGGAAAAATCGCCAACCAGCTGTATGTAAGTCACTGGGCAGATTTTCAGAAAGCAGAATTTCTGCAGCTTCAGCAAAGTGTGAATCACACAGTGCCAATCTCAGAATTCAGGGCAATAACATCAAAGACGTTGGTAGTCCCTCAAGAATATTTATTCAACTTGAGGAGAAAATAAGAAGACTGCTTCGTGCCTTGTTTCAAACCAGTTCATATGAACATTGCTGCGCAAAGCAAAAATTATGTGCAGATTCCATCAGATTTGCCTTGAATTGACAGATACATCAGCATATATTGTCTTTCAGGCCTGCCCACTTCTGAAGTGAACTTGATAGTGCAGGTGGTCCCAGTCCTGTGTTTTGCCTGTAGCATTTTTGACTAAGCATATATATATAGACAGCACTAATTTGTAGGCAACCTAAGAATCTTAGCATGTTTTTAAAAAGGGTGAAATCAATAAAGTTCTGTAGTGATTAAATTTTTGGTTAGAGATTGAGACCATCAGTGTCCATGCTGTAGTGTTTTATATTCACCTTCAGAATTCTAAAGATCGCAATTTTCTATAAGCTTAATAAAAGGGTCCAAAAGTCCATAGAAAAGCTCTTTCTTCTTTTAAATTGAAACCTGTTGTGCTTTTCTGCAAGGGCTTATTTTACTAAGTTTTCAAACAGCAGACCACACACTAATTTGCTATCTCAAAAACCCATCTCATGTTGCATGACCCAATGGAAAAACCACTGAAAGTGAATTTCTACTGCCTGTATATTTTACTTAACTGTTTTGTAAGAAAGCAGCCTGCATAAAAGTTTGACATTTTGAATTATTTCAAAGAGTCAATGGACAAGCTGTATCAGATATTTATTTATTTTCTAAGAGCTTGCTTCTTCAGTAAGAGAATCATCATTAAAAGTTACAGAAGCATTCAGCAATGAGATTCAGCATGCTCTCTTGGTAATTATGTCACGAATATAATTATCAAACTCAGTGAATGCACACATTTACATTCCCCTTTATAAGAAGGCAAACATCAGTGTCTGGCGATGCTTTGTAATGTTATCTGTAGGCCTCTTTTTTTTTTTTTTTCTTTTCAATGCTGCTTTAAGTAAAAAGACCAATTATTGCAAATAATGTATGACAATAATTGAACCTCTCAAGAAAAATACTTCTTAATTACTGTACGCCTGAACTGGACAGAAGATAAGGAAAACAAAGCTCTAAATCTGTTTTATCGTACTCTCATCAGATGAAAGGAGAACCCATTAAAGACTATGACCAAAAGCTGCTTTGTAGTCTTTGTAGTCCTTGCCTTCTTGGAAGCTCTGGTAAAACTCACTATAAACTCGGTTACATTCCAGCCAGAATTGTGTGCCAGCAAATATGAGGTTTGGTTGGTATCAGCCAAAGTTACACTGATTTTACTTGTCTGTGTTTTTAAAGGGCACTGAGTACACAAAAAAGAAAAGATGTTATCTTTTCCTTCCACTCCAAATTAAAAAAAAAGATTTAGTTTCCAATATACTTTCATAGAGCTACTAATCAAAACTAATCAAAATCCCATGGAAGTAAACGGAAGTAAATGGAAGTGATTTCACTGACTTCAAAGAATTTTCACTAAGTTTATGGTTTGACATCACTAAAGTAAATGTTGAAAAGATTTCCAGCCATGAATAATAACATGATGCAACAAAACGGATGTAGAGTGAAAAGACAAATCTGTAAGCTCTAGATTCTCTCCCAGTTACTCACTCTAATTAGAACCTTATTGTTGAATAGACACATTCATTTCTGCAAGACTACTCAAGCTGTTTACAGTACTCCTCAGTAATAAAGGCAGCAGAATCTCCAAATAAAATTAGCCTGGAGAAAAGAACCTGCATTTTTGCTTTTATCAAATTAAGTTTCCATAAACATTTATACGAACAGCATTTTGTTTTCAGGGATGCCGGCAGGAAGAGAGAGTCTGAGGAATAATCATTTGGCTGGGCTGTCCTGTGACAATTTTACATAGGCAAATTATGTATTACATGAATGAATGAATGAATTGCATCTATTTTGATTCAACAGCAGTTCCTTCAAGGACAGAAAGGTGCATTATGGCTAAAATACCATTTTTTTTTCCCAGATTTCATCATATTTCATTCACAAGAAAGATTGAAATATATGTTTGTTAGTGAGGCAAATGCTGCCTTCTATAGCTATTCATTTGTAGTAAACTGAATTTCATAACTAAGCATTTTTCTCAAATTCCTAAATTCAATGTTTTATTTCAAAAGCATCTAAGTGCTGTATTTACTATTAGAAATATATATATGTAAGGAAACACTTTCTGGCTGAAGCAAGTTGTAAAATCCAATCCACCTCAATCTCACTAAAATAACAACACAAAAGAGAAATGCTGCCAAGGATTTTTACTGCTACTTATTTCACACAGCTAGCTTGAAAGCACTTTATGCTAGAACCCCAGAGGACTAGATAGGATTTAAAAGACTTAGTGCTGCTTTCAAAATTTGGCTCACAAACACCTCACTCCCCACGGCCACTGAGGCTGTCTTACAAATGTGTGCTTCTGTGACGATGTGTACAGACTCTGGAGGGATTTTTAGGGACCATAAGCTCTGGGAGAGTTTGTACATCAGCTTGGACCAATGCCGGGTTGTGAAGAGGCACCATGGGATGGGGAACTCTGCCAAGGCACCCCTTTGCCCTCAGTAGGATTTGGTAGTTCAAGCACATCATGTGTAGGCACAGCCATACTGCTCCTAGCTGGGGATTGGTGGTTGCCAGCTTGGGGATCTCATCATTGTACTGAACTGGATAGTGGTGATGAAGGGCCTGTGCCAGAACACACGGGCAGGCTTCCTTAGGTAACCAGAGAAAAATTTACATGTAAATGAGCAAGGAATAGTAAGAGAGAATCCCCTGTTGGTAGGTGCAAGTGTCAATGGACTTTATGAACAATAGCTGAGTTGAAGCAGGATGTGCCAGTCTCTCACTAGCCCATTTACCCTTAGATTTATTCTTTCTAAGAGACACCTCTGTTCTGTATGTTGTAAGTTTTCCATTCTTATTCCAAACAGTATTCTATCTATTTAATCCCTTTTGAGCAGTTCTCACAAATAAATGCTGATGGCTTCTGAGGAAAAGTCTCTAAAATGTTCATGGGCCTATGCATTGCTACAGGGTATGCTACAGAAACCTGCATTTCTGTGGGCAACTCATGTGCTTACTCTGTTTCCTTAGAGGAATGGACACTCTTGCCTAGGGGCATCTGCATTATTTTCTTGCAGATGCAACAGTTTTGTGCAGAGGAGACTTGCTATGATATCTTCCATACCAAGCTCACTCTGTTCCTTGCAACCTCAGTCTGGTTGTTCTCAGATTTTCTCTTAATAACTTCCATGCATTCCTGTTACTGCATGTTGCTGTAAGTTTGTGGTTTAGTAACACAGATCATCATAGAATTGTCTTATTTTATCTCTAGAGCTTCTTCTGTGAGGCCTCCCGATTGCCATTGTTTCTTCAAAGTTGAAATCAGCCTTTTGCCCAAGACACATCTCAAGTTACAAACCAAGATCTGAAACTACAGAATACATTTCTCTAATAGCTCACAGAGATTTCAGAAATGCATTTTAGCTTTTTCATATGCAGCTGATACCATTCAAAGCAGCATCTTTTAAAGGAGTGTTTTATTTTCTTGAATTCATTATCATAAGCACAAAATTTTCCTGGCCAAGATCCTTTTCAGAAAAAAAGCAAAATACTTCAGTTTTGTGATCCTTAACTTTTTCTCACCATCTGCATTTCTTCTCAGTATTTACTCCTCCTGCTTATATTTACTTTCTTCACCACATCTAGCTGATGTGAGCCATGTTGTTAGGTGGGACTTAAGGGGTGTTTAAACATGACTCTTTACTGTATCAAAAAGGAATTGAACAGAGAAGTGATAAAACTCTTTTCCCACTTACCAGTGCCAGCACCAATGAACCTTCCCAACAACTGCTTGTTTGAGGGAAACTGATCATATTGCATAAGGCCTACAATGTTGGCAAGCCTTCTTTTCTGAATTTGCCTGTGTACGTTTCCAAAAGACCTGGTTCTTTCCTAGCCTTGGAAGTGCTGAGCAGCCCAGGAGCTAAAGGACTTTTGTGATTTAGAGACCACAGGTACCTCCACCTAAAGGAGGCGCTTCAGTAGCCTTCAGAGCATTGTCTATTGGAACAAACCCTGTACCAATACACACATCTGGGAATATGCTAAGGAAACAAGAAATGAAGAAAGCTGAGGTAAAGTTCACTGAGAGAAGCTACCCTAACTTTCCTCATATTGACCAAATTAGGATTCCTATTCTGTGTCCCATAACATTTGTCTCTTTTTATAGAACAGTGACAATTATATGGCTTTTCCTTTGTCTCATCCTGGCTAGACTATGGTGATTTGCAATGAAAGTGATGTTTATGTATTCATTTTCACTCTGAGAACAGACTGATGCTATGTCTGAGAGATATGTTTAAACTACTTTTGGTTTGTTATTTGTGCTATTGTTTCTTTTGTTGTCTGTGTTGTCCTTTGTCACACCAGCTCACCACTTCAGTCGTTTATTATTCTTTTGACATATGATTTCATCTCTGATGGCCTATTTTACCTCAGTGTTTCTCTGTAACAGAAAGACGTATAAAGTATATTTTCCATAGTCATCTTAAAACTTCTTTCATCATTTAAAAAGCTAAGAGTTTTGGGTTTATTTTAGTTTATATAACTTATATGTCTCCCTTTGTTTTAGCAGTGTAAACAAATCCAATAAAAGGTAATTTGCTGGTTCAAAAGTTAAAAATGTATGTAACCAAAATGTTAAAACACTACACCTTAAGACTCCTTACTTTTTAAGACACCTTACTCTTATGATACAGATCTGAAAAATCAGATCACTTAGTAGGAAAAAGTACCTAAATATTTGCTGAAACAGAGAATATAGATATATGTCAGATATTTGTGTGTGCACTCTGTTTATATATAAGCATGTGTATGTATGTGCTGAAATATCCTGTCTTTGTATGTGCCTATCCATATGTGTGTGTGCATATTCTCATGCTGGGTGATCATATTTTGGTAAATTTTGAAACCGTTTGAAAAACATAGACTGTAGTTCATGTGCATAAATCCACCATCTGAGACATTTGTTTTTTCTGATTTTAGCAAAAAAAAAACAGATTCTGAGCTGCACGTTGTTTTTCTTAGAAGGAATTCATTTTCTAGTGGTTTTCTTGTCTGCACAACACAGCCTCCTATTCATGTTGTACATTTTCGAATTTAGTTCAACCCTGGAAAAAATAGTGGAAATAAAGGCATTTTCTGCTTAATTTGAAATAAGATTTTTTGTCCAGCCACAGATTTCTAGGGCATACACTCGTGTCCACATACTCCCAGTTTTTTTCTTGGGTTGTTTTTTTTTTTTTAATAGTAGCATAAATGCACATGAAAAATACATAGACATTAATATATCAGAAAGAAATATGTCTTTCTATTACAAGCAGTTGGACTTTCCTCATAAGAAACATAAATAACAGAAATATTACTGGGCTGAGTTTGAAATGTATTGATGAAATTATATATGTCAACACATTCTGAGGAATATATGCAAGATACCAAATGCTTGTTTTGTTACTAGAAAACCTCATTAGCGGAGGAATAAAATAGCTCATAAGTGAATCTCATTATTTGTCTGTCTCCTTCTGCCATGCCAATAACATTTAGATTTGCAAATAACATATTCTGATGTGAGACACGCAGCAGGTGTGTGTGTGATGGGACTACTTCTGTTGGATGTTGATTACTCTCTGTGTAATGGGAAAAGCTTCCTATTCCCACAGCTTTATGCAATATATCAATGGTAATGGATTCATAATCATTATCAAGCTTGATAGAGGCTTGACTACCGTGACAGATGTCTTCTCAATTTTCCTGTTGCATATGTTCTTTTCCCTCTGGAACAATGCTTACATAAAATTCCAGTATTAATGTATCTCTTTTATGTTGTTTTGTATCAGTCGTTGACTGCAGTGATCAATCTTTTAATTCAGATGAATAGGTAATTACAACCAAATGCCAAACACATCAGCAGAAATTCAGCAACTGTCAACCATAGTGACCAGAATTATTGGTCTGTGCTAAAGATAGCCGAGGGATGCTATTGCATGTTTATGCACCTGAACAGTGTTTCTATTGGCAACAATAATACTTACCTGGTACTTTTTCTTAGCAGAATGGAATAAGTCTATTTTTTTTCATGCTTAGCATGAGATTAATGCAAAAGAGTGTGCAGTACTGTTGACCAAGTGCTGTCCCACCTTCACCAGGCTAAATTTCTTTCAATATATGTAATAATAAAAGAACTCTAGGGTGCTCTAAGTCTTTCAAGGAAAAAGAAAATAATCTCCATGTTTTCTTTTGACAACAATGTTTTTCTGCCCTGAAACATTTATTTCCATGTATTTCCCGTGTTGATCATTTTGCTACTGAATTTGAAGACTGCTGTGATCAAAAAACAGACGTATTCTACTTAAAGGAGGTTCTTTCAATGCCTTAGCTTGATATTTTTCCCCTTTCTTCACTTTGGGCTACAGAAACCTCTCCTCTTTAGGACAAAAAAAAAGGGGGCTTTTGTTTACAACAGTCTATTTTAGGCTAAAAGAAAAATAACAGGAGATCGAGGCCACTAGGTTCAACTTACATAATAAAGGCTATTGGTTTTTTTCAACAAGTTATAAATTACTTCCAAAGAACTATCTTTTCTATGTGACCTCATTTGGTTTTGTTGTTTTCATAAAATAATAAAACCACAGGAAAATAGGATCCAAAGAGGCTATCCTCTACTGCATTCTTCAACTATACACATTGTGGCATATAGTGACCTAACTAGTTAAAAAATACTACTGGCATATCCACAGCCCCTTTGGTTCATCACAGTATTTCATAATTTTTTCATGGAAGGTTTTCTAATATCTAACTGTAGCTTTTTCTTACTCCAATTTAAACTCATCCTTTCCTATTTTTAACCAATCCTGTACATGGATAAATGATTATTCTCTTCCCCGTGGCAAAAATGTTTACATGCTTAGTCCGGTCTTTTTCCCTATTCCCCCGACAAGCTTCATTGTTCTCTCCTTTAGGCTACAAAGAACCAATTATTTCAATCTTCCCCCAAAGATCATGTTTAGTCTACTCTCTGGGAAGTAATAAAAGCATTGAATGAAATCAAATCTGGTTTCTAAGGTTTTCTATAGAATACTTTTTTCCTTTTATGCCCATGAGTATTTCCATAAGTAACTGATCTCCGGTTATGCATACACAGTTAGGTTTGCACCTTCCTTACATTAGTTTCTTCAAGCCTAAGCTCCTGACTTGCTGGGAAGCATTTAAAACAACTGCCTTCAAATATTTGTTTGACTGATTGTTCCAGGATTTTTCCTGGGAATTGAGATCAAGCCAATTTAAGTTTTTAATTTCTTCACTCATTTTAAAAGTTATACAGTGTATTTGTCCTTACCTAATCTTTCAACACCTCATCCGTCACCATTGCTTTTCAAAGATGGTAGTTTTGCAACTGCTTCAGACAGAGCTTCAAACATCCTAAAGTGATACTGATCTGACCCAACCAATTTGAAAACTCCTAAATTACATGTGGACTCCTTAAGGTGCTTTTTCCTTATTCTTTCCTTCCATTCTCTATATCAATCTACTTTAGCTACCACTTCATTGAATGTTAAAATAGCAAATGCAGATAATACAATATAGCAGTCTCTGTTCCTTGTTTCTAGATCATATGTAAAAACCAAGATATGTGCCAAGAGAATTCCCAAACCAGGCAGGGAGTTGTCTAGTGAATATAAATAGCTTCAGGGCTAGGCAGGTCTGGTAGAGGCAGATGCAGTTCACTGGCTGGGGATTACTTGGGTTCTAAGCACCTGAACTCCAGTTCAGGCAAGATTTAAGCAAACTCAAGCCGTGTTCTTGTTTTCTTCAAAGTCTTGTCTTGTCTTTTCTTTTCTTTTCTTTTCTTTTCTTTTCTTTTCTTTCCTTTTTNTAAAAAAAATAGAAGAAAATTGGAAATAATTTTACCAGTGATTTGCACATAAGTCTCTCCATTTTAGAAACTAATCATTCCAGGGACTGACTAGGTAAAACTAAAGTGAAAAATTATGACATCTCTGCACTTGGAATGAATACAGCACATTTACTGCTGATGAGTGTTTTAATAGCATTAATTCAAATATGCTGATATTTCCAGTTAACTTCAAAACTGGAGAGACTATAAACACTCAGGGAGGCTGGGCTTTGAAGTGAACATGTCCCTGGGGATTTTCAGGTAAGCAGGTGAGGTTTGCTATCAACAAATGCTGTCTGACACGCAATGAGGGAAAATAAACAAGGTACAACAGGAGAAGATAGAAAAATCATGATGAAGTTGTATCCATTTTGTAAAATTAAATTTGTTTTCCATTTTGCAGCTTTTCTAAGGTTGCTTTTTAAGACCACTTGGAGCCGTGAGTGGAGAGGGCTCAGCATTTATTGTTTTCCATTGATTTGAGGGAGCTCAGACTGTCAAATAACTGGGGGCAAAGCAAATTCCTTCTGGACTTGGTGAGCTCAGCTTCAAACAGGGAAAAGGAGACATGGCTTTCAGCTGACAGTGACCCAGCTCATGCTTAGAGTATCTATTGCAGAACAGGATCCAAGGTGCAACACCCAGGTGTGGCAGATATCTGCCAGAGGACCATCCAGCCCTGGCAGCTGAACCTTCTGCCAGGTGCTCGTTGAACAGTCACAGCCCTCTGAGAGCCCCCTGAACCATGCCACTGGTCTGCTGCCACTTAAACCCTCTCATCCCTGTTCTTTAGTTACCTTCAGCAAAGTAAGAATGAAGCTGGGAAATACCCACATGGGAACTTTTCTTTTAAGATATAGCCTATGAAGGCACTTGATTTACCAAGTATAATATAAATAGTATGTCTCTATAAACTCAAGTCAAGATCAAAGCCTCTTTGCACTTGCTTCTATTCAAAGTACAATGGGTCAAATTCAACCTAGAAGCAGCCCTAAAAGCTGACCTGGCCTATTCTTTTAACAATACTCTTTTTTATATATGATCTGGGATTTGTAAAATGCAATCATGCCAACATTAGCAGGTCAGAAAGCGGTGCCTCCAAGGTTGGACTTACTGAACATGCACTATAGACCTCATGCACAGTCACCTTCCAGACCACACTGCTGGGTTACCAGAGATGGATTTGTCAGTTGAGAAAGCAGCAAAGTATTTTCAAAGTTAATTCAATGTTTAAAGACCTACACAGAGGCTGCAAGGAGACTTTCCTTCCCTGTAGCAAGAACCCATCACATGAAGGACCGTGCATCTGTGCATCCTTCCTCCCCCTGCCTCCCCAGATAGGCAAAGCAGCCCTTTACAGAAGGAGGGTTGGTGACATCCCCTCCAGCAGTAACAAACCGACCACTCAAGCACAAACAGCAATGCTCTCCACCCCTGGGAATGGCTGAATTCCAGACAGGAGGCTTGAGTTCATACCACCCATCTGAATCTGTGCATATGTGTGTGCATGCTGGGCTACAGGTTGTGACACAGTTTTCATTTAGTTAATGAAATTACAACCCATACAGTTAATTAAAGAAATATACTAAAAAACCCAAAAAGTAATCAAATTAATTTCAATGAATTATTCCTCTCATCCATAAAAAGATCATGTTCTTCATTAAGACAATCAGAATTTAGTTCCTGCTCAACTGTAAGAGGGTGTGTGCTATTCATTTTAGATTTTATTTTATCTCTTCATGTTTCATAATCAGTAATTCATACTTCATTAGGGAATCACTGGCATATTCAAAAGGAGGCTACTGAGATAGACCAGGCATTTATGTTTGAATTGAAAAACTCATTTGTTTCATGCTTTAATCTAAAATAAGAGTGAAAATAATGTATCAAGCATAACTCTCAAGCCATCACAGACCTTCCAGTTTTGCCTGCTATCAGGGACAAAAGAAGATCAGTGACCTTTTCTACCATGCACCTAAATTAAACTGTACTTGAATTACTAGTTTTAGAATGAGGGAAAATCTAAAATTATCTAATGTTTAAGAGACTGTTTGACATGTTGGATATATATAAGTGCAAGCTTCCCTGAAGTCACACCACTATTAAATGGGAATGTAACTCTGGTCACTGGGTCGTCCCATTGCTTCTTTATTTCTGTTTAGTAACCTTAGAAGGTCTCTGTACCTAGGGACCCAACACCAAATGACATTTTTAAAAATAGAGAAGAAAATAAGATGGTATGCCAGTAAACAGTTTTAACAAGCCCACGAGTGATGCTTTTGTACCTTTTTAAGATCAGAGATTTCAGATTTAAAATGGCAGATTTGTTATCACAAGCCATTTAGGATTTATTTTTAAAAAATAAAAAAGAAAGGCTTTTGGTGTTATAATCCTCAGTTCTACAGTGCTTGAAATTTAAGTGCTGGCTTTAGGTTGAAATTCACGCTGCTGCATCTGGTGCCTAAGGGTGTAATTCCATATTATAATATCTCTGCTGGCAAAGCTGGTTTGAGAGGTTTCCATCCTGAGGGTTTTGTTCCCACCACCACCCTCCTGAATTTCCTTTCCTCTCAGTTGTGTTGATTAAGCTGTTTGTGAAGCCATGCCACAAAATGATACGAGAGATCAAGCAGTGGCACAGCCCTACAGAGAGCTGCACATGCCCAGCTGCGGGGATGGGCCTACAGGATTAAGGGAACATGGGACCTTCTTTAACCAGGATTGACCCTAGCAACAATGGGAGGGGACACTACCTAACATGCGAGAAATACATACTGGGGGGAGAAATTAATGTATATTTTCAGGGTAAGGAATGTGGGGTTGTTTTGTTGTTGTTGCTTTTTTTCTCACAGCCTTATTTTGGAGAGATCAGCTCCCTGATGTGTTTCACAGCACAGCAAGAGTCACAAGGGCTTGGGTGAGCAAAGAATACACCCTGATGAGAAGGGAGGAATCCCGTAAGCAAATGTTGCTGACAGTTGTTTCATATGGGGAAACCACAGAGTAGGCTCCCCATGGGATACAGGAGGTGAAGCCAACTGCCCTAGGCAAACCACCAGGAACCAGCAGGATCACCCTGCAGCCCACTGTCAGAACACATGGCAGGGAGAGCCCGTGGTTCATTCTCCACTGGAGTCTTCTGCTCTCTGCAAGTTACCAAGGGCAATGATATAGTGGATTGCTCTCCTGAACTCAGTTGTCCCAATCCTGCCTGCGTCAAATTTTAGTACAGGTGAGAGGGTTAGGTCTAGCTCTTGCTAATCTTTTGAGCTATTGCCTTGCTGACACAAGCTGTAAAAGTGGTTTTCTAATACAATAGGTGGGTGTTCATATTATTATGGTGCTTAATCACAGTTTACATGACAGTTTATTGCACTTGGAACTATTATCTCAGATCCATAATTTAAAAGTGCCATATGTTTAGAATGATTAAATTAGCATTTCATTAAGGCAAGGGATAAGGTGTGAGGATTTCTTTTTCTAATTTATTTGTCATTAGAAAAAAAATTAATTGGGTAAAAAAGTGAAGCACTACTCAAAAAAAACCCACAAACAAACAAACAGAAAAAAACCCTGAACCTGCAAACATCTATTACAAACTACCCTTAAATTTTAGAACTTTATTCTTCAAACATCTCACCATGGCAAAATAAAAAGGAATCAATCTCTTTCCCTTTATCTATCCATGCAGCCACCCTCTAAAAGAAAACAAATATACCAAAAATTCAAATATAAAAACTTTTAAATGCTTAAGTCAAAATTTCCAACAAACACAAACTAAGTGAACCTAAAAGCCAATTAGAATAAATAAAATCTGAGAAAATTTTCATTTGCAGTTAGGAACCATGTTGTTGACTTATAACAAATAAAATTGAAAGCCCTCAGTCTTACCATTTTTATAAAATAATAAGAAGAACATAGAATCATAGAATCATTTAGATTGGAAGAGACCCTTGGGATCATCAAGTCCAAGCATCAGCCCTACTCTACAAAGTTCTCCCCTACACCA
>VZTM01023534.1:0-21902 GCA_013400555.1 Jacana jacana | reverse complement strand
GCCATTAACATTGGCCCATCTATCTAGTCTGTCCAAGTCCCTCTGTAGAGCACCCCTGTCCTCAAGCAGATCAACACTCCCACCCAACTTAGTGTCATCTGCAAGCTTACTAATAGTGTTTTCTATGTCCTTATGTCCTCAATGAAGATATTAAAACAGA
This sequence comes from Jacana jacana, assembly GCA_013400555.1. Taxonomy (NCBI): domain Eukaryota; kingdom Metazoa; phylum Chordata; class Aves; order Charadriiformes; family Jacanidae; genus Jacana; species Jacana jacana. The sequence goes on along the minus strand of VZTM01023534.1, from coordinate 21,742 downwards.
ACAGTGATTATCTTTCTAATTGCTATTTAAAGAAAGTGGCGAATCAGACTCGTAGCACCTCTACGTTTCTCTGAGAGCATCCAGAAATTTGTCACTTTTCTTTACCAGAGAGGTAGCTTAGCAAGATACTGACAAGTGTTGCCCTAATTTTTGGAACACCTTTTGCTTATACAACTTTTTTCTTTTTGAGGCACAGGATGTAATTCTCCCATCAATGAAAATTGGATAATCCTTCACCATGGAAGTTGATGGGAGAGTTCTCTATTACCAAGAACCAAGCTCTGTGGAAACAGCATCACACCATATTTCACCACAGTTTTATTGAGAACTTCCAGTGCAGAAGTGATACATTCCAACATATGGAACGAGCAATGTACATGGTGGCACAATGGCTTCTTCTTCAGTATCAGTCTCACAGGACATAGCCTCACAATCAGCTAAAAATATCAGTCTTTTGAAAATTTATTAATGATCTCAGAAAGATCTGAAACCTGATGATCCTTAAGTCTCATGACTCAGCAAGCTAATTCTGCTTAGCAAAATACTAATGTACTAACTTACCTTTATGTACATATATATACATAAAACAGGGGATCTTTGCCTTTCCAAGTAATTTTATTTTTTTTTTTATCCTAGATCATCTGAATCAAGACCTAAGAGAAGATAGAGGAGGAGCTAAGTCAGAAAGGCTTGAATAGCAAATTTTCCCGGGGTCAGATTTTGTAACAATATTCTTTAAATCATTTTGGCACCAATACATATGGATTATATACATATGCACCAAATTTCAGCATGATTGCTCATAGATTTGAGTTCTTGGGCATCTTTCAAAGAGCCTCTGTCTTGCATTGCAGTTTAATATTTTCTTGCATTAATACATTCAACATCTTTAAGCTAATTAAATCCAAATCAGTTTTCTCTTGATCCTTAATTATATACTTTCAGATTTCCATCTATTCTTCTTTAAAGTTTCCAACATCTTACCTTGGGAAAGAAACATAACAAAATCCAGTCTATTTCTTTGATAATTGAATAAAATAAAATAAAAACCCACTTTATAAAATGTATACTTCTCCTGGGTTCAGAGGAGCTTCATTTCCTCCATTCTTAAGAGCTTTAAAATTGAAATGCCAAAGCATTTGTGTTATTTATGAGACTCCAGTTTCGACAACAGATGAACAGAGCTTTTTCTCACACTCCTGGCTTTAGACACATAAGCCCTTTTTTGGCTGGGCCTCAACCCAAAATGAAACAGTGTCTAAATACAGTCAGCAGAATCGGGTAATATTGATTTTAGCTATTATTATACGTGCTTCTAGATTCCCTTTTGAATATATCTCCACAAAACAGGTCTAGCCTGTTAAGAAAAATCGGAATCTGAAAGCTAATAATTCTTTTCATACTAGGGACACCAAAACACTTTGTTTCTTTTATGACTGCTATAACCCTCCAACAAAGTGGTAAAGGGGTTCTGACAGTCTACATATTTTTGTATGTAAGTTAAAGGAATGAGGTTTAGGTTTTGAGTGACAAGGGTGAGCTAATATTGCCTTCTATGAAAAATATCTTGAAAGATAAATATTGACAAATCTTGTTCTTCAACATTTGCCATTTAATTTTTTTAAATTAATATAAATTCATACAATCACAGAATGGATTGGATTGACAGGGTCCTTTAAAGGTCATCTAATCCACCCACACACACAAAAATCAGGGACAACTTCAACTAGATCAGGTTGCTCAAAGTCCTGTCCAACCTGACCTTGAATGTTTCCAGGGTTGAGATACCTACCGCCCCTCTGGGCAACCTTTGCCTGTTTCACCTCACTCACTGTAGAAAATTATTTCTTTATACCTAGTCTGAATTGACCCTCTTTTAGTTTAAACCCATTACTTCTTGTCCTATTGATGCAGGCCCTACTCAAAATTCTGTCTCCATCTTTTTTATAAGCCACAGTAAGGTCTCCCTGGAGCTTTCTCTTCTCCAGGCTGAACAACCCAACTCTCTCAGGCTGTGAGAGATGTCTTCTAACCCCTTGACCATTTTTGTGGCCCTCCTCCAGACCCACTCCAACAGGTCCATTTCTTTCCTGTGCTGAGGGCTCCAGAGCTACATGCTGTACTCCAGGTGGGGTGTCACCAGAGCAGAGGGGCAGAATCATTTCCCTTGACCTGCTGGCCACACTTTTATAATAAAGTAATTTCCTACATAACATGGTTCTAAGAAAAACTGTAGGACCTGAAGATGGAGAAACCAATCCAGAAATGTTTAAGGGCAAATATACATGTAGAAATGCCTGGGGCCAACCTACAGGTTGTAATATAATTCAGTTCAGCCTCACATTAGATTAAATGAGCTTTGATTGTAGTGACTCAATATATTGGGGTTTAGTTTTGTAGTGAATTTAGCGGGGAAAATATTCAGTATCTCTGCACGTGGTTGTCTGCTATGGACTGGCACAGTACGGGTTAACAGAGGTCATAGAGCTACAGTACCAAGCAGCATCAGTTTCCTCACTCATTTCAGTGAGGTCTTAATTCAACTGCCCACTGATAATGATCAAGGATTAGCATTTCCAGCTGTTGTAACCCAGAGGGCATAGCATTGCTCTGCACAGTTTAGAGTGGGCAAAGTCTCATTTTGCTGCCAAGTAGGGAATGTTTTGGAGTGATGCCCATCTATTGTTCCCTTCCAGGAAACATGTACAGAAAGTCCAGAGCCTGGGGAAAGATTCAAGGTCTACTGTGACTGATGTCTTATTTATTATGTCTGTAAGAAATCATTTACATGGTAATAGGGAAACTGTGAAAAAAGAAGTTGTAGTCCTCATATTTCCCAAATTTGTAACAGAAATTTGGAAGGCAACAGAATTCTGGAAAAAGGAATATTGAATCTTACTGAAACTGAAAATAATGATAATTAGTATTTTTCCAACTATTGACCATGCTTGTCATGTACATTGTTCTATCTGAAGTATAGATTATAGCTTTTTAAATAATAGCTTGTCCAATCCCAAAAATACATGTAGATAATGTTAAATACTTGGCAGAAACCCAACCAAATCTTATATGGATACACAATGTCCAATCATTAAATTGCATTTTCTGCCAAAAACAACGATCCATGACGCAAGTAATTTATTTACTGGTCAATTGATTATTTTTTTTTAATTACCATTCTGATATATAGGAAATAACTGTAAACAACCTCTCCATACCTCAGTTTGCCTGATGTTCAAGTCAAAGTTTGATCTAAAAACACAGCAGATGTAATTCCACTAAAGTTTGCTCTGTTACAAGGCTCTAAGTCAAAGAATAAGGTGGCCGGCTCCCAAATTATGGAAGTATAGGTCAGTACATTTACAGCTTAGAGCAAAATGGAAACTATTTTGTCATGGTCTTTGAAAACCTATAGAATGTGACGCATAATTAAGAGCAGAAAATACACACAGATAGATCTTTTACTGATGTAAATGAACATTTCTCAGAGGAGTTTTCTGGGTTTTGTTTTATTTTTAAATCCTTCCTCAGACATCCTCAAATGTTTCAAAAACTATCTCATTGTCTGATGGTCACCTTCATGAAACTCTCTTATGATTCAGAGTTTACAAAAACTTGATGATGATTACAGCACCGATTACGGCTGGACTGCTGCACAGTATCAGTACGCTGGTACTGTGTAATAAAGCATATACAGATACTCAATATAAATCATCCGGTAAAAGCAAGGAATAGTGAGGTGATAAAGGTTGCTGACGGCAAAGTTATTCAGAATAATCAAATCTACAGTGAGCTGTGAAGAGCTGCAGAAAGCTTTCACATTACTGGAGAGACAGGGTGATAAAATTGCAAATGAAATTCAATGTTGATAAAAGCCAAGTGCTGAGGAAAAAATAACCCTAACTCTACATTTTCTAGTGGTACTCTACCTCTACTTCACTGATACCAGCTGTCATTTTTTCAGAGATGATCTAATTGATACATATTTAAGTAGACTCTGAGCAATTGGTCTGTGCTTGTCTTTAGCTTTGAAAGCTGCTGTTTTCTTTTCAGATCTGAATATCTTATGTGCCCAAGAGCTTGTTTTTTATTTTTCAAACTATACCAGTTGTCTAATGAAAAATATTAGTTCTGCTTACAGATCTCATCCCACTTAACTGCACATACATAATAAGCTCTTCTCATTATATCCCTTGAAGACATCCTTGTTTTGTCTAGACCCAACCAAGAGCCACTAGTGAACTTTGTACATTGACGGTATGTATATGTTTGCATAAAATATGGCTATAAATATGCATGTTTATATAAAACATCATCTGATGCACTGGAAAGGTGCACACACGGATTTATGAAGTGAGTTCCCAGGTGAAAAGAACCTTTTACCCTCCATAAGTGTTCTGCTGGGAGGAGGAGACATTTTGGAGAAGGAGGGCAGCTAATAGTGCAGCAGATGACAGAGAGAACTGTCTCTTGAATAAGCCACAGCTAATGGGTGTTTCTGCAGGACACAAATTCACAATGCAGGGTACCAGAACATCTCAAGAATAAGAATACATAGTGCCATGTCAACTACACAAGCCACTTGAAGGGCTGGTAATAAAGGGAAGGGTCTATGGAAAAAAGTCTTGCATGTGCCAAAAAAGATTTCCAGCCTCCAGCAATATAGTGGGGAGTATAATTAAATCCAAATAGTCCAGGGGAAGCTTAGGACAACTTAAAATTTTATTTTACCACATTCAGGGAAGTGATGCTACCATCATTGTGAATAGTTTTCTGAAAGTGCCAGTGCAGTGCTCAGCAGCAGTCAGAAAGGAAAATAAACTAAACTAAACAGTTGGGAAAGGATCAGAGGACAGAACAGAGAGTATTGTTAGGCCACTGTATAAATATCTGATGTGCCCATAGTTTGAAAACGATGTGCAGTTCTGCTTATCTCATGATAATAATCTGATAATATTTAAGTACAGGGAAGGTTGTCCAGGATGATCAGGGCTGTGGAACGGCTACCATTTGAGGAGCAATGAAAACTCACAGCTGAAATGTCTAAGTGCACTGTAGGCAAATCCATGGAGGACAGATTAAACTTGGAAGTCTGGGTGCAGCTTCCGATGTGTAAAATCCTTAAATCACTAATTGCTGGAAGCAGGAGGGGTCTCACTACACTCACCTTGGTCCCCTCTTGTCCTAAGGAGACACTGCATGTGAGTACTGGAAGTGGGCTCCAAGGCCAGGATTGCACCCCTGACATGGCACAGCTGAGATTTTCCTGTGCTAACACGGACCCACACCAGTACACTCGGGCACAGAGGAGAGGTTCAAACTTGCTCCCATTTACTGGGGGGAATTTTGAATCTAGTACTGGAGACAATTTCTGCATCTATTTCCAGGGTGCTCTAAAAATGAGAGGTCTTAGCCAGAGGGGACTTAGACAAAGGTCATGCATTTAATGCATCACTCTGGTTAGTCAAGTCTTCTTAGTGGGTGGATTTAGGACAAGTTTTGTCCATTCTGGCTTTTCAGAATAAAAAAGTCTCTCATGTCCTTTGGACCAAGTTTTAATGCCTTGGTGGGAGATCTAACCACATTACTAAAGGTTAATTACAGTAGCAGGCCTCCAAGAATGAAAAGGAGATGAGCCCTAGAAACAGATCTAGGCCAGCTGCAATAACAACTGCCCTAGGAGTGGCCCAAAAATGAAGTGGCAAAAGAAAACTGTGATGATTCCTAGGAAACCAGCAAGTCTTGTTAGATAAGCACAAGAAATATCACTTAGCAGATGTTTATTTCAAGTGTTGAATGTTCCTGAGAGGAAGCTATGTTGCTTCTTCATGTTAGCTCTAACAAAGTGCTAGTCTTCACTACAGTCATTATTAATGTATACTCTTTGTGCTTCCCAAAAGAGCGTGGTGGTGGGGAGAATGATTTATATATGCATTTCCTCCCACTTTGTAGACTAAAATAGTCCTATTATGTATCATTAACAGACAGCTTCTGGTACACAGGAATAATAAATTAGCACCTGACCAAAAAAACAGAAAGAACTTAAGTACACATTGTCTCACAAATATTGACACTGAATTTTACTGTTGGGTAATATAGATGAGCCACATGAAAGAGTCATAGTATTCACAAAAGTCTGAGTTCCATGATTTACACTGTCCCACTGGAGGTGTTTGAACTGAAAGATTGAAAAAGAATAAATAGAAAAAAAAAAAGAAAAAGAAAATGCAGCAGTAATTAAATACTCCAGTGGTTGGAGGTTTACAGGTTGAACACAGTAGAGAGTTCATTCATAAAACTCCTGGCACTCACAAAACAGTCAAACTATAGTCTGTGAAAGTGTTTTACATTTTACACATTTCTTGTTATGTTTTTCTCTTTGCTCTCTGAGGGGGAAGGGAAGGTGGGCCACCCAAGTTATACAATATAGGTATGCTAGGAGCATGGAGGCAGGACTAACTTGGCTGCTCACATCGCTGCTGCAATCTGACCTATATAAGGTGCAGGCTGTGAATCCAAGCAGAGACTTAATTTTGCTTTGTCTGCACACAGTGGTGTGCTCTCCAGAACATTGACACTTCAATGTACCTCACTTTTCCAAGCGTGCTATTATTTTTTTTTCTTTTCTCTTCCAAAATAGAATTACAACGAACTAATGCCCTGACTTTTTAAATTAGAAAATGGAATGGTTTAAACAGGACAAAATGCTTCTTTTATGCTAATGTATTTAGAGAAGTCACATTTGCCCGCATAGTCTCTCGCACTCACACTCACATGTACACACATCTTTCAAGGACTCAGGAGTAAAATAAATTATTTTTAATTTTATTACCAGAAAGCAGGAACAATATCATGTCTTTCAGACAGAGGTAAACTCCATGGGCTGACTGAGATTGTATGGGAAAGAGCTGTGCTTTGTTGTGTCTGCAGAGACATGCCTTCAAGCAAGCTCGAAGTCTGCCTTGGCATGCAACCAACCACTTCAGGGTTGGTTTCAAACCTTTGCTCTTTTCCCACTAGCATCAGCCAACTGCTGGGCAACTCCTGCCGTTGGCAGGGACAGCTCTGGAGGAGGGACATGTGAGTCATCACCCCAGCCTGGCATATGTCCTGCTGGTCCACAACCAATAGTGCAATTCTGGAGGGAGAACAAGTGTCTTCTGTGCCAACCTGCCCTGGACTACCCACTGAGGCTCAAGAGGAGGTAGAAGGGCTCCAGTCCTGGACTTGGGCCCGGGCACTGCCCATGTGGCAGGAGATGACATGTGTTTCACATCAGCTGCTGTGGCCCAGTCCTCTGGGAATGTAACAGCTCAGAAGTGCAAATTTTAGAGACTTTTCCATTTTGACACAGGCTGTTCTAAGAACTCTTGCAGAGCTCCATGTGAACTATCTGGCTGTCTTTTCTGGCCATCCTGTCTTCAGCTATGCTTTTCCCAAAGTCAATTCCCCACAGATTATGAAATAACTTGAGATTACATCCTGGTCTGGACCTTCTGCAGTGAAACAGCAGAAAATTTTTGATGGGAACCACAGGGCCACCGCTCTCAGGACTGAACCTACAATACCATCTCAGAAGCATGCAACTAAGGATTCATTTTCAAATGTCTATAAAGGAACAACGTTTAGAAAGAAAACCTCTCCAAAACAAGTTGCTTTTGGATGGACTAAATAAAACACCCATGGATGTTCATGAGAACAACTATTGTGGAGTTCAATAGGCTTTGAGTCATGGAGCAAAGGCCATTGGTACATGAATGGATAAATGGGGAGGTGATGAAATGCATTGAATACATTTTTCTAGAGCAGGCTGAGGTTTGCTTTCAGATGTATCAGCCAGTTGGAATATCACGAAAGAGCCCTCAGGTTCTGCTCACACCCAGTATTTTAAGAGACACCAGCTCAGTTGTTATTAAATATACAGTCCCATGGAAGAAGCTTTTAAATGCAAGAAGCTGATTAAGAGTCAGATTGTGACATTCAGTTTCAGGGATGAAATGATGACTGTGCTCTTCTCAGGATAGCTCCAGACAGACCATGCCTGAAGTGGTGTAGTCCCTTCCCCATGGTTTCAAGCCCTGTAGTTTGGATGATCTGGTAATCTTCCTGGCATCTGGCTGTGCTTTTTCCTAGCAAGATTTCAAAATAAAGCAGAATTTGATGCATTTTGTGCTTTTTCTTGGCTTTTATTTGGACATTAACACCCAAACTAAGGATCTGAGGAATATGCACATTATTAATTCATTTTGCTGAACACAGAGGACTTTCCTCAGGTGTGTGTTGTAAAGCTTCTATTGCTGTGTTGAATGGGAGGGCAGATGGGAGGAATGAGATTGTCTTTTTCATTGTCAGCTTCCTCCATCTTGAGCTAAAACCACAGGAGCTGACGGGAGAAATCCTTAGAGCTGTCATTAGAAGAATGATGAGAGCTATTAAATCTGATGATTGTCCATTTAAATTAACCACTCCTGGAGACTATACCTACAATTGATTGAACCTTGGAGATAAAGGGGGCAATGAGCAACGGGGTATTTGGGGGGAGACTATAATCTTTGATTAGACTAATTAGGAATCTCCTAAAAAGGAGACAAGCTGTCAGACTGCTCTTTTTAGAGAGCAGGTGGAAAGATTTGGTAGAAAATACCAGATTGGATCAAGAGATGAAAAAAATAGACTTCCAGAAAATAACATATGTGCTAGAGAGAAAATGTTTGTTTCATTACAGTCTTAATCACGAGGAATAAAAGACTGCTGGAAAACCAGAGGTAGAGAAAAGACTGAATAATGCTTTAGCATTTTTCTTCAAAGTTATGTATAGGATCCTTGATGAAATCTATAGTCTGCTTCAACTGTAATGTTAGATTCCTGGACCCAGAACATTCATCACAAGTGAGCTATGGGAAAGTGTGCTCTGAAGTTGAGATTTTTGTGAGGAGAGTCAGATCTGTTTCTGGGAGCCAAAGGCAGGTGACAGTCTATTAAAAGGCCTAAAAGAACCCTGGAAACAAGCAAAGTAAACTAAAGGATCTCAAATTTAAAGAAGAGCCAGAGAAAGGGCCAGAGCTGCAGTCTACTCAAGTCAGAAAAGGGTATGAAGGTGCACAGGCCCCATGTGATGGGGACCTCATTGTCCAGATGAGGATTTCTAGTTTTTGGTTCCAAATGAAGTCTTTGCAATTCTGTATTTGTGTCTGACTTGCTGTTCCTGATAATATAAGGATATTTCTTGTCTCTATAATTAGCGTAGCAAAGTACATGAATGTTCCCATTTACAGCAATGAGTCTATTTGCATGCTTAAATGCTTTATTTGACAGGGTTTATGAACCCAATCCAGCAGCACTCAGTGAGGACAATGAAGCTCTTTCCCTTGACATGAATGGATAGTGGTTTGAGTCTGGTAAAGGTAACTATTTATACTTGCCCAGCTGTTATGGGAAATAAGCACCGTCCTTTTATGAGAAGGAAGTACAATTATCCCATACCAAGAAACCATGTCCCTCAGGCTTTCAACATTCTTCCCAATGAATGAAGCCTTATAATTACCACCCCTACCTGTGAGAGCTTGCTAATATTGCATGGGTAAGACTCAGAGTTTAATATCTCTCTTTCAAAAAAGCAATAACAACAACAAATAAACCCCCGTGAGCAGCCTGTGGCTTAGAAATGATGCTGTGTTCTTGACACTATTACCTTACATGCAAATATTTTTCTCTCCTTTTCTGTGTTTTTTTTATTATTATTATTATTATTATTTGGTTTGCTCAGCTGGTAGCATGAATATGTAGATGATCTAACACAAATGGCTCAGCTGTCCCTGTAGGCATGTCTCACCACAGCTTCAATAAAAGGATCAGAAGGGGATTTAAAATAAAAGATTTACTCCTTAAGAGTATTTAGCTTCACCTGGGAAGAATTGAGGACTAAGAAAGTTTCTTAGTGCCCAACCATGCCACCCCTCTGCCCATGGGCTTTGGCCACAGAACATTTTCCTTCACTATCTGAAACAGATGCTGTAGCAAATATGAGCTCCATTCAGAAGAGCTGCTATTGTGAATAAAGTATCATTTGCACAAACATGTAAGACATAGAATAAGGTATTCTGTATACCGTGTTCTTAAGCATATAGATATTATGATTGTGGTCTTCCCTTCTCTTCATGGGTTCAAGAATATCAGGCTAATGGTACTTCAGTGACACACATTTTAATTTTCTGGTTTACCCATACCTCAGCATCATGAATAAATTTCCCAGGTAGGGAGGCATATTTGGAAAGTGTGGCCAAACTCAATTCATCCCAGTGAACTTGCTTTTTACAAGCCAGGATTAGTTACCATTTTATGAACTAATCCAGAAAAAAAATCACAAATATGTGAGAGGTCCTGTTGACTTGAAATCTCCAGTTGATTTTCTCACTTATTGACAGAGACTTAGTACGTATGTGTCTTCTAGTGTCACTGAATTGGACTCTCAAACATACTTTAGCAAAGTCAGTCAGGATGAGAGTTTTGTTGGTTTCCAAGTGAAAAGATCACAGCACCTGATGGCCCTTGGCTCTAGCAGCATCTCCACTTTCAGCAAAATCCTTCCTCAAGGTGCAAGGGGAAACTGCGTTTTCTTTTCCTATTTTGTCTTTGTCAGTGGCATTTCAGTTTCCTGCAGCAGTGGGAAGGTGCAGGACACAAGCCTGGGTGTAGGCATTGGGCTACCAGAAGGACCAGCAGGAGTGCAGCAGGGATCAGCAGATAGAATCATAGAAACATCATAGAATCATTTTGGTTGGAAGAGACTCTTGGGATCATCGCATCCAACCATTAGCCCTACTCTACAAAGTTCTCCCCTACTATTCTTAAACACAGTCAGGAATGGTGACCCCACCACCTCCCTGGGAAGCAGATTCCAGTGCCTGACCACTCTTTCTGTGAAAATTTTTTTCTTAATATCCATCCTAATGGATGTGGATGTTTTGATGCCCACAATAACCAGAGCTGCAAAGGCAGTTACTCCTTTGTTATCTATCATAATCCTTTACTCAGGAGCTGCAAAGCTGCAAGGAGGCAGGAGGCATGGCTGCAGCAGCTAGTGCTGCCAGTATAGCCAAATACAAATCCTTCAAGTACAGGGAAAGAAGATGGTGTTTGCTCTCAGTGACTGTGACCTTTGCCTCTTCTGTCCCCGACTTGTTCCACGTTCATCCGAGAAAGTAGATTAGCATAACTGTGCTGCATTTGGCATTTGCTTTCTGCAGGACTAGTTCAGTAAACCCCATTAATTTATCAGGAGAAAAAAATCAACAAACTTCCTTACATTTATTTCTGTAGCAATTACAAAAATTGCTATCAGCAACTCTAGGCTGTAACAAGAAAAGAAAAGCACCAAGAAGAATCTAACAATACTAAGCTTTAAAAATAATTTGAATAGTATAGAGGATGAGCTCTAGAATCAAATCATCACCAAAGTAAAGTGTAGAATACCTCCTGATTGAGGAATTTTTTCTGCTCTGGGACAGGAAATTTGTGTGAAATTAAGTATGCAGCAATGATCACCATAGGCACAATTCAGTATTGCATTAAGCATTAAACATCATATTTGTAGAAACCCTAGCTGTCACTTTTTGACCTAACAGTGCTTGACCTTATAACCTTAAAATTTTTAGAATTTCTTTCTCTATTACTAACCTGAAAAGGACATTTGTTTGGGAAAAAGGAATTGAAAAAGTATTACAAATTGTCAAGTCCTTTTTCAGAAAAATGTTTTTCATACTGTGGGACTTAGGTTAAATGCTCATTGCTTTCAACTGATCTGCACACACTGCAGTTTAAAATTAAAAAAAGAACAGCAAATAGACTGTAGGGATAAATTATCTTCCCCCTAGATAAGTGTTCTGTCATAGATTTATTTTCTTCTGTTGGGTAGATTTTCTCTTGCTTGCAAGGTTACTAACACTGAGTCCATTTTCCACTTCAGTATTAGTCTTTTAAAATATTGGCTGAACCACAACTTCAACAGCTAATCATATTGTGACTTGTGAAATACCTTCATAGGTAGTGGGAGTTTATTAAAAATCTGTGAAAACTATGCAAAGTAAGAGGCTTCCATACCAGAGGTTCTTTTCTTCCCATTGCTGGCAAACATATCTATCTGGGAGACACAGATCTCCCAGAGAAGGAGCAAGGATTTAAGAGAGTTTGTCTGCTTTAGGAGAGAAGGTGGGAATTGTTTTTTCTCTTGTTCTCACAAAATTTTCTTGAAAGTTAGTGGCTTACAAATAGTTTAAAAAAATATACTATTCATTTCTAAATTTTTATATTATTTATTACTTTTATTATGATACTTAAATATTTAAAAGAATTTTATTCTTTTCCTACAGAGTTGTTTCCACACTGGATGTGCCTGTGGTTCATGTAGCTCACGCTTTGGTAGTGACACTTTATGCTACTTACTTTTCACTTACTGCTTAAGAGTTGGCATGGAGTAAACTGGGAAGACTTCACAGAGTCTTTCCTTCATAAGAAAGCCCATACTCAGCTCAGGCAATCTCAATGAAGTGTGACTGCTCCACCACAGCCCTGAGGGAATGTCAGATACCTAAAGGTTCTGTCCCTTTGCTGGATGCCAGATTCTTCCCTCAGCCTCTATGTCTGAAACAATGGCGAGCCTCAAGGAGTTTTCCCTTGTCAGACATGTGAGATGAGGAGCTGAGAGATGTGGGATCTATTTCTCAGTCTGTGTTAGGAAGTGCAATAGAAATACCACTGTTCAGTGTCTCACCCACTTACTTGCAAGTTCTGATACAGGTTTTGTCTAAACTGTTTTTATTTATTTGAGCTTTCTTTCTTTTCAAGAAAGCCTGTTATGCAGAAACCATACATATTTGCCAGTAAAAACATCAAAAAAACCTTTTGAATATGCAAAAAGGACGTGCTGGCAGCAATGGAAGGGGTGAAGATGGAGACAGACAAAATATAGGATTAAGATTTTTCATATTGTAATTTATATCTATGATTCCACTGACATCACTGTGTTAGCATTAGGGCAACACCATTCCCCTTCCCATGAAACCACCCTGGCTTTGACTGGGGTCCAAGTCCAGCCAGAAAATATTTTTAAAGACGACTAAGAGCAACGAAACATCCCATGACTCCTCAGAACCAAATTCACAGCACCGTGCCCCCTCAGTGGTGCCAGTGAGTGAAGCAAACCAAGAGAGCTGACACAAGTGCTCCTGCAGTGGGACAGGAGGAGGATGAGGGTCAGCACTGCCAGGGGCAGGCCGGGATGCAGCACGATGCTGAGGGGCATCCCAGCAGGGAGCCTCCCCTTCTGCAGCCTCCTCAGGTATGAACAACCCAAATTGTCTGTCAGTGACTATGCCCTGATTCGTCAGTCTCCCCACCAAATGGGTACTGGCAGACCTGTCAGATGGGCAAATGACAGAGCAAGCTTCCTCATGTCACCTCTTTGCTCACTGCAGGGCTCGGCATTTCTCACTGCTAACCAAGCTTGAGCATAAATTTAAACTAATCAGATTAGCTTTATGATGAGGAATGGGTAAGCAAGTTAAAAAAAAAAAATAAGGAAAAAACAAAAAAGTTTTAACATTTCCCTCAGCCAAAACCCCTGCTTCCAGAGTTTTGCAAGGTACTCATTTTTGGAAGAAAAAAGGGGTATAATATAACGAGTTTTTTTCCCAACCCCACCCTGAAAGGCAACTTGTTACATCCTTCTAACAAAAGTAGGTATTATTAGCTATTGTCTAACCCACTTGAAAGGCTCTGTTATATTCCCCCATCACGAAGGCTTTATTGAAGACTGCAATAAGAAAACTTTGCAGTTTAAGCATTTTCACCCTTGGGACTTAAACTTCCATTTAGGTTTTTATTTGCTACAACCCCAAAGAGGCTACAATGTCAGTGCCTGAAGAAATGAGGCTTGAGAGGTGATTATATTTTTTGTGGAAGAGGAGCTGTTATGAATCGGAAGACAGATGCTAAAAACTGAGTCAGATAAAGGTACCTACTTTGCACTTGCAAGATAGCACAACGCCTTCTGCTGTGTTACAATCTTTTTAATCTCTGTCAGCACATCTTGTACTACAAAATAAGTGTAGATCATGCATATGGATATATGGGAAATATTTATTTTAAGAAGACTACAAACTGCCATACATACATGTAAAAAGTAATTAAAAAGTGCACCATAAAAAAAACCTACTTGACGATTATGGAAGCTTAGCAGCATTGAACAGGCATATGCTAAAAATATCTTACCATCTTGTTCTAGATGACTTTCTGAATCAATTGTGCAGACACCAAAACATAACCTAATTGCTAATAAAGTCACTTATTTTCTCTGAAACAGTTCCTGTAGATTTATTCAGATGTAAAATTTATCCATCTTCTGTATTTTGATTACAGATACATTCCTCTACAGCAACAGGTTTCAAATTCATTACAAGAGCTAGCCAACAGTAAACAAAACAAGGAGAAAATCTGGACAAAGGCATCAGTTATGTCCAGTTAATCACAGGGCACAAGGGTGAAATGACAGCCACAGAGGAGTTTCTTCCTCTTTGGCTTCTTTGCACATGCACTTAGTGCAAAACCTGTCTCTGAGACTGGAGAAAGAGCCCTCAAGCAGGTTGTTGTTCTCAGGGGTGTTTGATCACTACTGTGAACTCAGCCCTCAGCAGCACAGACCCATGCAAGAGCCATCAGCTTCCATAGGACACTTGATGGCAGCAGGTTTCTGAAGATGCCTCCTCTGGCCCATGAGAGCTGCTGCAGGAGGTGAGGCATGGGATGGAAGGAGCTTCATTGGGCTATGAGAACACCAAGTAAACTTCCTGGATGCAAAATTAGCTTATCACAAGTAATATTTAGTAATATTTCTACTACAATTAATCTGATGATCAAATAAACATTGTAATCAAGTAAACAGGGAGTAGAAAGGAGGGGGGCAGGGGGTGTCTGTAGGAATCTCATGCTGCTTCTACAGAACCATTCTTTAGAATAAACCTGCATTTAGTTGTTGCTGGCACTGCTAGACCTTTGCCTCAAAATCATCCTTGTCCCAGTCTACAAAAGCTTTAGCTTGATACTGCTGATGAGATGTCAGGACATGCCCATTTCACTTACCAACAGTTTCCATTTGCTAGTAACTGTGTGTTCTGCACCAATTCTCTGATGTCAACTCAAGGGTGCTTACAGATCTGGGTGCCTATGAAAAGAATCCGTGAAAAGTACAATGCTTCTCTCAGGTCATAGAAAAATGTCAATAAGACAGTACCTCTTCTTGCCCACCCCTTCCCACCCAAATATCAAATGGGAATTAGTAATACTCTAACTCTGGGAAATGCCAGAATAAATGTATTTGTGAATCCTTCATTTGGAGTGGGATCCCTCTTGCCTAACTTGCAGTTTCTTTGTCATTGTTCACACGGTCTTTGTGGTCTCTGGTGAGAAAAAGGCATTTCCAAAGCATAGTGCATTTTCTCCTCACAGACTCATTTAAAACGGGCCAGATAAATTGCCTTTTAGAAGTGCCTGCTTCTCTCTAGTGACTGTAAAGGGAGTCTAGACGATTAACTCAGAGACAGAAGTCTGTGCTGTAAACTTCTAAATTAGGAGTGAGGAATCTCACCCTTGGAGCTATAAGACAGTCGCTGCATTGGGCAGACCTTCACTTCCATCACCTGTCTTCTCCCAGACCAATTCAGTTGTGGCTGTGGATTTACAGTCTCAGATCTCAGTTTTCACTTCACAGCCTTAAATTATTCTGAACTCCCACTTCAGATGAGATATAGCCTTTTCTGAATCTGGCTTTTGCAATCTCTGTGAACTATCACATTACTGTACAAATGAGACCAATGGCAGTCTACATCGGTGCACTATGGCCTTTATCTTGGTAAAATATGCACACAGTAAATTGCACTCCTTTGGAGATAAACTTGGCAAAAAATGTCACTAATATGGATGAGCTTCTCTGAGCTGTGCAGCAGCTTTTTAGTACGGCTTTGATCAAAAGAGTTGCAAACAAGAGTTCTTTGTCCCATGAGACCAACTACGTATACATTTTGGAAAAGACATTTCAAAAAAAAATACTAGATTTGGTTATACTATCATAGAATCATAAAATCATTTTGGTTGGAAGAGACCCTTGGGATCATCGAGTCCAAGCATCTGCCCTACTCTACAAAGTTCTCCCCTACACCATATACCTCAACACCACATCCAATCTACTCTTAAACACAGTCATGGATGGTGACTCCACCACTTCCCTGGGCAGCCCATTCCACTGACTGACCACTCTTTCTGTGAAGAATGTTTTCCTAATGTCAAGCCTAAATCCACCCTGCTGCAGCTTGCAGCCATTCCCTCTTGTTCTCTCGATTGCTAATTACCGGTGAGAAGAGACCAGCACCAACCTCTCTACAGTGCCCTTTCAAGAAGTTGTAGAGAGTGACGAGGTCTCCCCTCAGCCTCCTCTTCTGTACCAGCTCTCTCAGTCAGTCCAGACCACTTTACTGAACCCAGTTACAAAAATAGCTGGATTTCCACAAGGGTCGGTGGATGTTACAAATCAGCTCTTCATTGTGAGGTTCAGAGCTAGAGTAAGCATTCATGTTTTTCATCCCCTCACACTTCTGGTGATTCAAATTCAGGTGCCAGTGCAATAAGGCATTTGATTAGTAGCACTGAATTTTAAGCATATGAAAAGTTATCTGTGTTCGATAGGGATACTTAGGAAGAAAGTGAATAAAAGCTTTGTTGGATTGACATCTGTATTCTCATATGAAAAGGTTTTTTTTAAAAAATTCAGAAGAGAACATAGAAACCTGGATATGGGGAATCCTTCTAGGGAGGGTTGAGTTCTAGCAAAGCCATGGAAATTCATGGAAAGGGCATCACATGATGACCCACACAGTTATATGCATTGTATAACAGGTCGATAGTATATGGATCCAACCAGAAATAATGTCAGCAAGAAAAACTCACAGTTGATGCTCAAATATTGTTAGAAAGAAAGCGCTCCAGTAGTGTGACTCGCAATAACCAGTCTCTGCGTAAGATGTATAAGTAATAGTGGTACATGCAGATACTGGTGTGTAAAAGAATTAGCAGCAAGGATGCAGATGAGACTGGACAGTGTGCAGAGCAAACCAGCAGAGTAACATAAAAGCCACTAAGGACACAGAGTACTAAAAATAGACTCAGCTGATGCTATTATCTAGAAAAAGACCAGAACTGGACATCAGATATTACGGGTATCAGGGGAACACCTCTTCTCTCTACAGATAGATGCTCTGTGTCATCCTTGCTTGCAGAACTTGTACTCAAGTGGACACAAGTCATTAATTTTACAGTGCCTGATCATGCCAGCTTTCTCCTACTTGACATCAGCATGTTTTTACACAGGTGAACTTGCAAATACACTTATTTTAGGTCCTATTCCTTATGAATCAGGAGGAATGGCTCAGGAAGGTAAAGCAAAGAGCCCGCATGCATTTCCAGAAAAGAATGTTCCAGATATGTTTTTCCACGCTTATTTATCTGTCATGTGCATGTTTCAGCCTCTGTCACTTGTACTGTATGCTCAGAAAAGCGTAACAGTCTCACTTCAGGTTTCGGAATACAATGATTTGCAAAGTTGGATGTAGACCACCTACATAAGGTCAAACCACATCCTTTCCTGTTGATAGATGTGACAATGACAAATCAAACACTTTCAAACACATTTAGAAAGGAGGAATTACTCTGATGAAATAGCATAATACATAAAAATAAATACATTGAATAAAATAACTGGGTTTTTTTCCAGGATGTGTGTGCTGGTGACCTTTCAACATGTCCATGTACTGCTTTTGAGCCTCTTGCTACACCCAAGATGCACAGATAAATACTCAGGTGCATGTGGCTTTGTACGTATCTCCAGGATTTGATGCCTGCCTTATCTGTTAGCTGAGGAAAGCTGTGAGAAACAGTGAGATTGGCAGCATTACTCTGGATAAACTAGATTATAACATATGCTTCTTTCCTACAGCAATGCTGATGTCACTGGTGGCTTTCATTTAAGACTGTGATACTAGGATGGGGGCATGGGAGTACCCACCTGCATGTAGCCCTGCGTACATATTTCTCAGTGGGAGTGCTGTCAAGAGTACCAGGCCACTTCTGACCCTCTACAGCCACCTCTGTTGTGCCAGCACAGCTGTTCACACAGATGTGTCATGAACGTGGGATCAGGGTGAGAAATAGGTTCACCATGTGGCCAGGCAAACAATTTCCCAGGCACAATGAAGAGGAAGGGGCAGCCAGAGGGAGGAGGAAGGGCTGCAAATAGGAGAGAAGATTTCTCAAAAAGCTCTGTCTGGCCATAGTCTGACCTACCAGAAGAGATTTAGGGCTTAACCCTGCTGTCACTGAATGAGAAAGGCAGCCTTAAAACTTGGTCCAGTGCTAAGTAAACCCAATGAAATTTACCATATCCAGTGCATTCTGGATCTTATTCTCCAAACAAATGTATCTTTTCAGTACATTGAGAAGTTTTCTTTTTAATGGCAAACAATGCAATGTATGAAAGTTGTATTCATGTCACAACCGTTCCGTTTTCTAGTGCTATTCCTTTTTCTATTAGGTAGTCATTGGCTACTTTTCTTGTGAAATTAAGGAGACAAACAGCTGCAAACAGCTGCTGATACATGCAATATGTTACACGCAGCAAGTATGCACATGAGCATTTTGTAATGTTGGTATTTCCCTCAGAATGTGCTCAAACTGCATTTATTATTTTTTTTAATCCTGTTTCCACCCCACCCCCGGTGAAAAAAAAATCCAATCAAAACAAAACAAAACATATTTTTCAAGAAAAAAAATATCCTGAAAATGTCAAGTGTTTGCTCAGGCTCTGATCCAACACAATACTAAAACCCTTTTCAAAGTCAACTGCATCCCAAACAGCCTGTTCCTCTTGGTAATCTAGACCTTGTAATGGAAATTCTAGCAGAGCTGTGACTATTACTAATGCACTTAATACATTAGGAGCTCAATTTTGAACGCCTTGAGCACTTAGTCCCCCTGCTAAAATGGATCAGAGCTGTGGTGGTGTAGCGTAATAGGGGCAGTTCCATAGTCTTTGTGACCTTTTGTGAGCATCTGAAAGAGATTGCATTTAATGATTTTAAAATGTCAAGGCCCATTTCAGGCAAAAAGAAAGAAATCAAATTGGGTTTCTGGACTGTGTAAGCTTTTGAAATGAGTCCACAGATGTCCTCAGACACAACACACCGGGCTGAAATATCATGGAGGCTGAATACATTAAATTTCAGAATCAGGTCTCAGGGACAGTAATTTCACAATCCAGGCCTGCAGAATAATAATGTTACAGCACATGCCTGCCATAATTTGCTTTTTAGTTTATTCTGAATTACCTCAGCACAAGCGAGTAATTCATCAGTGCATAAAGCATGCAGAGACTGGAAGTGTGAATTATGTATGAAGGATTATTCTGCTCTGATGTTCTGCT
Organism: Jacana jacana; assembly: GCA_013400555.1. Taxonomy (NCBI): domain Eukaryota; kingdom Metazoa; phylum Chordata; class Aves; order Charadriiformes; family Jacanidae; genus Jacana; species Jacana jacana. The sequence goes on along the minus strand of VZTM01023534.1, from coordinate 2,220 downwards.
GGACGTGTACGTTTGTGCAGTATACACTGGAAAGCTGCACTAACAGCCCGTGATGACTGGGTGTTGCTTTGTGCAATATATGGGGGTCTTGCGTTGTTTGAAAGCACAGTCAACTGTGATATGGTGCTAGTAAGAAAACTGCACCAACAGAATAAATAAATTATGGCTTTAAAATATGAATTATGGCATAAATAAATGATCTCTGCTTCCTCACATTCTGCCTCCATAGAAAGCTAGTTAACTGAATGTCTTATTCACTATCCATAGACAGTCTGATCAAACGAGGTTGTGTTGTGTCCACTGACACGGATGGATCCACCAAGGAGTGCAATCTTGACATGTAACCAGTAATAAAATATGTGTTGATGACATAATTTATCTGGCTGGTCCTGGCATGTTTTAGGTTTGAATAAAGCTCTCCTGGGATTTAAAATAAAGATGCAGAATTCAACTTTTGAAGAAAGAATCCAAGGTAATCATCATAATTAAAAGCAATAATGAGAAGTCATTTCTGATGTATTATATAATAATCACGTAATAGCATGTTAAGATGAAGTTAAAGCTGCAGACATATATTGGTGGATGTGAGTGCCTATTACCTTTTCAAGAACACTAACAATAAAAGCAATTGAAAATACAGGAGATGTAGAATTAACATGTTACTTCTTTAACAAGTCAGCTTGACCATCTTAATTGTGGAGCTGGTTGAAGAATAGAACTATTGTATGTAACACCTTTAAAAGTTCACAACTATCTTTATTTCATGAACTCTCTAGGAAATTGTATTTTTCTATTCTTTTAAAAATATATGAAGATAATACTTGATTTAGCAGGTTTGTGTCTTGTTTTCACTTTCATTTTTCCTTTTTCACTTCCACCCTGGAAAGCAAGATGATTCACACAGAGAAGGAAAAGACAGCAAATCGATTTTTCTATATTTGATTGATAACTGCATTTAGAAATGCAAGAAGGTAATTTCAGATTAAAAGCATTCTTTTCACAGAAGCCACAATACACTTAATGTAAATCTGACCATTTTGCTATATCTTGTAAGAAAAAATTATTTTTCTGTCATATTTTAAGTCACTATCTTAACACAAGAATTACTAATGCCAATTTTGAGGGTAAAATATCTGTGTAAATTTTAAGGAGTGGAAAATATTTCAATTTTGGCAGTAAACAGGTTGAGACTTCAACCATTCAGCCACAATTTTCATTCACCTATTTGGTTTAAGAGCAAGCAATCTATTCTTTATTGAAAACAATATTGATAACTATATCTAATCTGCTGTGTAGTTTCTGCCAAAATTATATTTTGGGATCACTTCCAAAGGTAAAATTAATTCATGATGGTATACAAGAGAGATCTTGGAAAGAAGAATAGAAACCAGCAGCAACCCCCAGACTCCCAGCCCCAAAACCCACAAGGAGTAGGAAAAAATATCCATGGGGTGTGATGACAACTACCAGAAATAACTCATTGCTCATGTGTTACCCTGAGAAACAAAAGTGACTCTGTGTTTTTAAAACACAGCCATTTCCTGAAAGCTCTGGTGTGCTCACTCAATGCAGGAATCATTGCTGAATGGTCATCTTGCATATGAAGGTCACTCTAGACCACGATAAATATCTCAGAACCATAGTGGTAAGGCAGATGGTCCTGTACTGTTGCCACTTTCAACACACAGGAAAGGGATTACAATGAGAAAAGGGGGCACAGAGATCGTGCAAATACCCACCGCAGCAATTGCTGGCTGTGGTGGTGACTTCCTGAATGGGGATGAGAGATAGAGACTATTTTACTGTTTTTACCATCACTGCCAAAATAACTGTCAAGTAGCTTAACAGATGCCATACTCTTGCCTATTTTTAGTTTTTAGGCAAAGTCAGTTCCATCATTTATCATAGCCTTTTCTGGTAGGCTATAGGTAAGCTATAGGCTCTGGGTCTGAATTTGTTTCACCTGCTTTTAGCTCTCTGAAAGTCATGAGGTTAACATGATCTGACTGCCAAGCTTCCACCCTACAGCCAATAAATAGACATTGGCATATACAGAGACCGATTCTTCCTGCTTATATTAAACATCTGTGATAGGCTGGACCTATCCTTTCTAGCTTAGACCTAATGTCTAGTGTTCGAATTCCTATGGATAAGATGGCTAAATTCCTACCCTTAAAATCCATACTGGGTTTTAAAAACAAACAATCAATCAAACAAACA
>VZTM01023532.1:1886-14541 GCA_013400555.1 Jacana jacana | reverse complement strand
GTTTGTTTTTTTGGTTGGTTGGTTTTTGATGGCTAATTCTCTTTCCATTTGCAAGGAGGAAACTGGAACTGAAGATGAAAATTCCAGGCCTCTCTACCTTGTGGTACAGAGTAAGATATTAATGTGAACTAAAACAATGAGTATGTTAGCAGTAACATACCGGCAGCAACGCACAGGCTTCATCAAAGTTCTTCACAATACCACAGGTGGGATGATTCCAGTACCTGAGATAAATTATTGATATCTTCATGTGTCCTTGCATCACCTCTCATGCTTCAAAACAGTATTTCAGGATTGCAACAGGTTTAACAATATTCTTTAATTTAGGACAAGATGTATTTGTCAGTAGTGCTTTTCCTAAATCAGCCTGTCTGCACCAAATAAAAAGGTATTGCAAAATGGAATAAAGGTCCCATCACAGAAAAGGAAAATTTTTTTCATCATCGTAGCCAAAGGATTCCGTTCTCTGAGTGCAAGTCTGAGCTTAAAAGTTCTATAAGGAGAAGACCTGTGGGTGTAAGATGCACATCAACACAAAACAGTTTACAGCTCTAATCTCTTGGGCTGAGGATGCTGTATATTCTGCGGAACGATGTGAGTTTTATCACAAGCTTTCTAAACCAAAGTAGGATTGTATTACAAAGTGCCAGAATTTCCAGGTGAGAGTTTTCTGAGAAAAAAACCCCACAACAATATTAATTTAATGCTGCAAGAGTTTCTATTTGTGGCATTTGCAATGGTCCTAGCTGAGATGGAGGTACTATTTCACAAAGACTGTAAAAAGTTGTGGAAAAAAGGATCTGCTTGAAAGATTTTATATTCTTATTTCAAACAAAAGGTAGGAAGAGGTTCAAAGAGATGGACTGATTTTCTGATTGTGATATCAGAACAATAGGAGAATTCCAATTTATTCTTTAGGATCCTACCAAAGATATTTCCTTTAAGATACCACCAAAGTAGAAAAAAAAATAAACATAACCAATGGATCCTCCTAAAAAGGAAAAAGAAATAAATTGAAGTAATTGTTTTCAGATTGTCCAGATAAGATTTTAGAAGAAGAAAATAAGCCAACAACATTATTAAATGATTTGCTGTCCTAAACTCAAATAGTTGTTTATCTAACTTCTAACATAATAGTTGAATACACCTAAAGAATGTATTAAATTTCATGGGAAAAAGATTTGTTCCCCTAAAAAATACAGAATTTTGTAAAGAGGGCAAGCAAACTGGATTTAATTTAGAAAAAAATACTCACAAATTGGAGTAAGTACACAAACCTTCCTAAAAAATTAACATCTTTTAGAAACAACAGTATTTTGTGACTGAATTCTAGGCACTAAAACTGAAAGTTCCAATTACAGTGTAATTATTAGTTTTATTTTACAACTTTTTAAGTAGTACACTACTGCTCACATCTTAGTACTTTCTACAGATCAGAGTGAGCACAGAGTAAGACATCATAACCCAGGGATCTCCACCCCTGCCTGATGTATAGGGTTGCTGCTTTCCTATTTGCATGTTCAGGGCACTGTCTTTAACAGCAGCAGCGTATAACACATAAACTGGGACTCTCTTAAAATATAAGTACTTGATGGCCAAGATCCTAAAGAATAAATTGGAATTCTCCTATTGTTCTGATATAACACATAAGGTATTCTTCAATTTGCAAGTAATTTAAAAGAAAAGTAAACTGAACAAACAAACAAAACAAAAAAAATCAGAAAAAATTCAACACATTTCTCAGAATACAAAAGCATTCACAAAAAAAAATTAGGCTTTTCTTTATGACCTCTCTCTAGAGTTACCTCTAAATTTCCTGAGTGGGTAAGATACAAAAGTATTCAATAGCACTATATCAAATCCATGAATATTTGCTATTTTTTTTTCAATAAATACCACAGATTTGTTTCTTGACTAAGAGAAACTAAAATGCAGTGAAAGACAGATGGATGCAAATATCTACCTTCCCTTAACGAATCCAAACATATCATCTGTGAAATGAGAAAAAGGGGAGAAAGATATATTAAAGAGACATACTGGTTTAAAATATATCACGCATAAGCTGATGATAAGCAGATACATATATAGTGGTTTGATTAACAATTCACTTTATGTATAATTTTATGTAATCTGCAAACAAGAAAACTCACAGCAGTATGAGATTCAAGTGAAAATTAAATATTTTAGTTGATATACTTTTCACTTAGATTTTGGAGAGCCATTTTACACACTATTTTGAAAATTACTTTCATCTATTAGCCCACTGTTTACAGCATAGCCTGCAGTGGAGTGAAGAGACACCTGAACCAGCACACATGCCAGAAGCAGTGTAGTCCCAACAGTACTGAGTTCTGCACGATTTTATTCCTTCTACTAATGTAATCACAATACAGTCAACTCTCCATTACCAATGCTAATTGGAGCTTGGCAGAGTTTCAAAACCAGAGGTAATGTTATGGTTTCCACACTGAGCTGATTTCCTCAGGATCAGCACCATCCAAAGCCCATTTGGCTTAATGAAAGATGGCTATGTTGTCCAAATGTGTAGAGTCACTTTAGGTCTGAAGCTGTGCTCCTGGTGTATAGCATCTAAACCAACGAGCCCTCCAGATATGCCAGAGAGCCTGGAGTGAAGACAGCTGGGACAGCTTGTGGTCTCTGGCAAGGGCTCAGCACAGCAGGGAGGCAGTTAGGCTTCTGGACAAAAGATGGGTGCCATTGCATTCATGTGGCTCTGCTCTTGGTGCAGCCAATCTGTGCAGCATTTGAACTGCCCTGCCTAGATCAACTGGGATTATTTTGTACCTCTAGCATGATTTAGCTACAGCATGGATAGCTACTTCCCAGGTGATGCAAAAGTTGCTCAATTTGAGTTGCCTCCAATTACCTGTAGATGTTCATGTTGTATGTGCTAGTCAGCCCAACTCCCTGTGTGGTCAGAGGAGAAGAATAACAATTTTTGGGCTGTCATCTATTTCTTTATAATCCTGATCAGAATTGGGTTTTAGTATGCCTAATCCTTCACACTGAATAAAAAGAAGCCTCAAGTGTTTGTCTCAAATGTGGGCATTTATGACTGATGTGTAGAACTAGCTTGCTACTTGCCATGGGTCTCATGCCTTACTATTTTAAAATGTGTTATCAAACATTACTTTTAGAAAGAACAAAAAAGTTTACTTCCCCCTCTGCTTTTACAAATTGTCACAGGAGGGACATGTTTTGTACATTTGGAGTTCACAGAAGCTGGAAAGAACTAGTGTTATTTGACCATGTGAGGCACCCATTTTCATCATTGATTTAGGAATAAGCACTAAGATCACTTTCTATGGCACTGATATAAAAGGCAACAGTGGCTTCAGGACAATGATTCTGTGTGGATGTTCATAACATCCACACAAAACCATGTAATTTCTGAGTTTCTTAAGCTTTTGTGACACTGGTCTAAAATGTTAGACCATTCTGCTGTTCAGGTGATTATGGATGCAGAGGGAAACATACAAACTGTCTGTTTAAACAGGGTAGTTTAAAAGCTAGTATCTCCAGGCCAATGACAGCTTTGGAGGCATGAACCTCAGCTAAAGAGACCTTATGGCGGGTTTGCAAATAAGTGCACATACTGTATTATTCATCCTGAGAATTGCAAAGTACTCAGCCCTGAACTGGAAGAATGGGGCAAGAGGAATGAGACATACAGTGCTTCAGACATAACTTTGTTTTGTTAAAAAAAAAATAAAAATCAAAAATTGGTTTTTGAGGAAAGGGACAAAAAGGGGGGAGGGATAAAGGCTAATTTCAATTCATATCTTATTTTGAAAGATAAAATAGCAGGGTGTTGGAATGTATTGTTTTGACACCTTCAAACTTCCAAATTAGGAGCAACAAATTCTTGCCCACATCTAAATCTACTGCAGTTGTAAATATAATGTTTTTTTGTTAGATGGAAACAGTTTGAGGACAGTGCTTATTTAAACACATGATGTACAGGTAAAGGTTTTGGGAGCTTTCAGACACCTACAGGACAGGTAAGCAACTAGCTATCATTTATTAATACCACAGCAATGGAAATTTTTTGGCAAAATATATAGTAATAAAAGGAGACAGACCTAAATTTGCACACTACTAAATTACATGAAATGTAATATTGGTCATATGAATCATTATAGTGTTTGGTTATATGTGTATTAATTTATAAAACATACTGAGCTGTTCTATTTTTGAAATAAATGCCAGGTCAGAGTTTGGAAACTGTCTCGGTAAGGGTACAATACAATGAAAGGACTGTATGTTTGATCACTACATTTGTTTTCAGGCAGCAGTACATCACTGAAACAGTGTACTGCAACATCAACTTTCTGTGGCTAACAAATGATGTAGATTGTATGAAGTAACTCTGTTGGGGTGACCTTAGCCAGTGAATAAGCTGATTCAATCACTCTCTCATTCCTCTCTAGCAGGATAGGGGAGAATCGGAAGAAGAAAAGTTGAGACAACTCATGGGTCAAGATAAAGATGTTTATAAAAGTGAAGCAAAGCTGCATGCACAATCAAAGTAAAATAAGGAATTTATTAAATGCCTCCCTCCCACAGACAGATGTTTAACTGCCTCCTAGACAGCAGGGCCTCAGCACATGTAATGGCTACTTGGGAAGACAAATGCCATAACTCTGAACATTCCTCCTTCCTCCTCCTTCCCCCTAAAATTTATTGCTGATAATGCCATGGCATGGTATATAATAACCCTTTGGCTAGATGGGGTCAGCTGCCCTGCCTCTGTCTCCCATCTTCTTGTGCAGCCCCAGCCTACTAACTACAGGGGTAGAGTGGGAAAAAGAAAATCTCAACACTGTGAGTACTGCTTAGCAATAGCCAAAACACTGTTGTATTATCCATACTGGCTTAGTCATAACATCAAAACACAGCACCATACAAGCTGCTATGAAGATAATTAACTGCATCATTTCCAGAATCAGTACAGTATCTGGATAAACTTTGGTCAAATAATAATAAATAATTAAAAAATATTTGAGGGGTATGCTTCATTAGGTTTTACACATCTATCTCTATATAAACACTATAATTTATTTACATCAATACAGCTATAAAAGTTGTGCATACTTGGCAAATTTTTTTGTCAGTTTAACAAGAGGAAAATCATAAAACTGGTTTACTTTTGAGCGTCTGACAGGTGATTGCAAACAAGAGGTTTAACAGCTGTGTATAAAAGGAGAACATGTCCATTAAAACTAATGTATACTGGCTGTCTATAATTCTGTGCACGGTTGCCTAGAAAATAGCACCCAAGGGGCTTGAATGAAGTCTAAAGCAAACCAACAAACAGAATTACAGCTGCAAGACTAAGTTCACAGTCTGTCCTTAATTCACCCTATTGACACTGCAGAACAGTCTTTCGGATCTGTAAGAGCAGTCAGAAGGAAGGAGTCCAGTTCTAGAAGGCAGGTTAAAAGCAAAGTTGACACAGACTCCTCACACCTCTCTTTTCTGAAAAAAAGAAAACAAAAAACACACTTCTGTAATACTTTCCATTCAAGGACAAAAGAGGTTTTTAACTGTTTATGTTAAGCCTCAAAAATATATATGAATGAAGTATTTATTATTGCCTTAGAAATGGACTGGAAATAAATAAATAAATAAAAATTACTCACTAAAATTAGGTATGTAATTGTTACTCAAATTTATTCCCTAAACATGCTCAGTTTAAATTTACTTGGGGCACTTAATACCTATCATACCTTCATTCACTGTTTTTTTTTTATTTCCTCTATTTTGATGTGTGTGCTGGGATGTGCATATCCAAGTACGATAGACATGGTCTTCACCTGGTTTCTTGGTATTTAACTTAAGTTAATCAGTCACTACAACCTATTAACTACAACCTATCTGCCTAGTGACAGATGAAATAAGAAAATAATTTTTCCTGACTTCAGTCCTGTGTTTTTACAGAGTGGAACTCAGGAGTTTAAGTCTTTTTTGGACTCACCTTCTTTCCTCAAGATCAAATTTTTTACCTGCATTTTTGATATTGTGACCAAAATTAGGTCTTTCAGTGCCTTATGAATATTTAAACTTCAATTATAAAAATTATCTCTCTCAATTGCAAATTATATTAATGTATGCATTCTTAACATGTGCTCCACTGACTATGAATTACATTTAGGCCCAGATTCTCTGGCTAACTTTAGGTCATCACTTGCAATCTGAATTGTCTTATAGAATTATCTTCTAAAGATAGTTTCTTTAGCTAAGTCCTACCAGTTAGTTCAAGTGTGAATATTTGAGCTTTAAAGTTTCAGGACATGGACTTCAAAAGTTCATGACCAATTGCCCAAGAACAACAGGAGACTTGGGTTTCACCTCCAATCCCTAACTTCCTAGGAATTAACTAAATATTTCTACTAAAAATATTTTCTTACATTTTCTCTTTATTCCTAAGTCTTTAGATTCTGGCATGTGTGACTAAACTCCACCCAGCTGTTAAACTAAACTAATGTGTAAAGTAATTGCTATGCTTAATAAACAACCCACCCTGCCCCCCAAATCAATATTTTATTTCCTCAGCGTTACTGAAAAAAAGGAAAAATAAAATCTTCAAAGTAGTACCCTATAATGTTAATTGTATCATACAAGAAGCATATTTTGTCATCTTGCTTTGTTCTCAGTCGGTTAAAAGAAGCCTTATGGTTTAGAAGCAGTACCAGCTTAACAATTTTCTTAAGAGAGTCCTTGGACAAAAATTTGTTTGTGAAAATAACTTCTCAAGTAAAACATTTGGGAACCTGACATTTAACTGTAGCGCTGCACTGTGGTCTCCCTGCAGAGCCATGTGATACTTAGCTGTCTCCATGGAGCTTCTCCACGGAGATCAAGGAAGAATACCCACCCAAAGGCACGCAGACCCCTGTTGAAGCTGGTGTGTTTGATGGGTTCAGACAGGGGCCTGCCTGCTTCCCTCAGTCTCTTTGTAGCAACAACAGCAGCTTATGCAATTCTTGAGCAGGCTTCAGGCTTCTTTCATGAGAAGGCTGCCTACAGTCTAGATGTGTATTATTAATGAAGAAGCCCATTTTCTGCAGTGTTTTCTGAAGCAGCTACACTAGCACTTTGCCTCTTAACTATTGGGCATTATTTCAGAGTTGTCTTCTTGAAATGTTGTTAAAAGACAGCATGGGCTAGATCTAGTGTGCTTATTTAAAAGGGCGGCTCTGATCTGATCCTTGAATTTTCAAATGAGATTGGCTTTCTCAGATGTGGGGGAAATTTCCCAGTTTGTTCCTGATGCTAAATTTCAGCCTTGAGCAAATTTTATAAGAAAAGACTTGCCTGTGAAAAAAATGGGATTCAGTGATAGGCTGATAATTATAGCAATGTTAGAATGTACTGTCGTGACATGCCTTTGTAGTGAAGTTAGTGAAGTATTCCCTACAGTAAATTGCATTTTTCATAAATACCAAACATCTGGGGATAATTACTGCAAAGCATTTGGATGCCTGAAGGCTCTCTTCTTTGTGAATGGAACCAACAGTGAGAAACAGACATGGAACAACCACGCGTTGCTTATGAGACCTTGTCTTTCCCAAATGCATTAATTCTAACTTGTTCTTAAAAATCCCTTTAAAAGGCTTTTTAACCCTTTATGAATTCAAAACATTAAACAGCCACTGCTTTTATTGTTGTTTGAACAACATACTCCTCTCAGCTCTACATCTAATAATAGTTTAAAATTTCTGAGCTGAGGCACTTTCTAAATGAGCCATCTATCTTGACTGAGAAGACTTTGTAACATGGGTTTCATCTTTTTGTTTTTTGTGGACAGATAAGTTAAGTAAAAAGTGTCAAGCACCAGAGTGTTGACTTTGCATAATATTGTTAATATAGCTGAATATGTCTGTTTTCATGATTTACCTGTCAAAATATAATTGAACAATCTTTTTAGGAACTAATAGCTTGTATACAAACTATGCCCAGAGAAACATGTCTGCTTTCAGATATGTATAAATTTAAGCCTGTGTTTTTGTACTTTCTCTCTTTGTAATGTCTTTTTTGTCATTTCTGTCTCAAATTCATGTATTCTATCTAATGATGCTGTCATATATTTCTTCTTTTTCATTTTATTTATTCTGACTTGTCATTTGCTGAAAATGTCCCTCTGAAAGATCACCCTTTTAATAGGAGCCACAGACCAGCAATTTTATTTTATCTGCCTGTTGCCTGTGTTAACTGGTGGGAACTGGTGCTGCCTTGGACATAACCACTTGTAGGAGTAATGGATTATTCCTGTAAAAAATAATTTATTCTCCTATTAATTATCTGTTCCTGGACATGCAATCTTCCATACCTGACAATTCTAAAGAAGATGTCAAATTCCCCCTATGGAAAGAATGGAAGCTAATTTATCTATGTACTAATTTCAGCATCTCTTCAGTTTCATTTTTGCAGTTAACTTACTTTGGTTTCCTGGTTTTAAGTATTGCTTTGTTTTAGAATAATTCCCCACCATTCAGGCTTTGAGAAACAGAGGTGTAGGAGTTATGTTTCATGACTGATGTGGGATTCAGGTTCAAGTTCAGATACCTACATACCTAGGTGTCTGTATACAAATGGGCACCTATGGTCTCTCTCCAGTCAGTGGAGCTCAATTAATTTCCCTTGATACAGGCATTCAGTTCATTTGAGAAGTCCTGTTCACCTGAATTCTAACCACCTCCTCAGAAGCCTACAAGATATGTATTTCTATGCAGATGTCTCTCATCTTTAAGGGTTCCTCAAATATCAGTATGTTTATCCAGATGAAAAAAAAAACCGCAATAAGTCAATGCATTAAGTCTAATAGGTGAGTCAGTTGACCAGCCACAAAGAGCTTCATTCAATTGCCTGAATATATGTATCTAATACTGTTGCAAGATTCTGTAGGACATCTGATACATCTACTTGATCCTGGCAGATATGATACAGGATTTTGAGAAGATACATGCATTTCTAGGTTAGCCATTACAGAACGTCTAAAATTTCATATATAGAGGATAGAATTATTTTTTTTTAATGTTGTCATTTCAGATAGTGGTGCCCCTAAATTCCGAAGGTGTATGTCAGGCAGCATACAACTAATAAAACAAATGATTTATGTATTGACTTTGGCTATTTTTTTATTGAAAACTGAAAATTATCATTAAGTTTGAATATTTAAGAAAATCAAGTAAAGTGATAAAATATCACATAAATTATTTGAACAACAAAAAGTAACAAGATATCTTATAATTGAAAATGCAATGTGAAATCCAGAGCCATATTTTGGGTGTCTAAGTTCCACAGAAACACAAGGAGTTAAGTAATACAGCAGATACAAAACTGAATAAAACATAAAAAAAGTCATAAGACATGGGTCAACACAGAAACATTTTGATACAGATGGTGCTCAAAAACTTCATACTGGAAATACATACAGGCTTAGAGAACATATTTATGTCTGAAGGAATGCAAACCTAAACCATTAGCAGTTTCATCCTTTCTTTCAGACATCTGAAAAGTCTCACATTTTCAAAACATGGAAGAAAAATGGACTTTATTTTACTAAAGTTGTCTGGTGTTTACAACACAACCTTCTTTCTACTCTACACACAGATGTGGATTCAATTTACTCCCTTGCTTGAAAGAACTCAAATAAATTACTTCAATTTCTAGTTGCATGTTTTGGAGAAAGCAGTTAAAGAATGGGATAGGGAAAATGGAAGTGTAATCTATTTTTTTCATGCATTGGACAGAAAGAAATGTCAAGAACAATTTTACTTGAAGAGCAATCTTGAAGCTCATTACCTACGTATTTCACTGTGACCAGAAATCCCCTAAAAGGAAAAGAATAGTTAAAAAAAAATATTGTGAATATAAAAAAATTTAACTTCCTGAACACTCAAAGTTTTTCATTCTTAAGGCATTCCATCTTAAATTTAACATCATTATTAGTAGTACTAGTATTAGTATTTCTGCATAATATACTAAATAAGTTATGTATGATACGTCAAAGAGTTAAAGCAAAAAACACAAACCAAAAAATGTTAATATACTAACCACAGAGACTAGAGCATGAGACATCTGTTGTGATTGAGCAGCACTATTGCTACCGTTCTGAGTACGTTGTCATTATTTCCCATTGATGGGTTGTTGTTAGTTCACTGATTTATGTAATTTTTTGTTTTCTAAAGTACCACCAAAGTGCTCTATACAGGCAAGATCTAACCAGAAAAAAAAAAAAAAAACAAACTGCTACAGAATGTAGTATCTATGAAGAACATAGTCAATGGAAACTATAATTTTTACAAGTGACAGCCCAGATTGTGGTAGAGCAAGAAAATTCAAGACAAAATTATGATATTTATATAAAATCAGTTGTGTATACTTTTCATGTCTATGTGCCGAGTTTGCTATTAAGCAACAAATAATCAATAGAGAGGTAGTATTCTAAACGGAGATTACAGAAAGCAACAATTTTTGTTTCATATTAAGTTGATTCCAAGATGAATTTTGGTGATAATTCCAAGATTCCATCAAAATCCTTGCTGTCACCAGATACATAATAAACCATCACTCTTAATCATAAATATTATTCTACACTTTATTGGCTATTCAAAATGTGTGCAACCAGATTGAGGTTTCAGATTTGTCATTTTATGGTATGATTTAAAATTCAGCTGAAATCAATTCAATACTCCCACTGACTTAAAATTGGATCAAGACTTGTTACCTTACCGGTGCATCTCAGGTTATATTATATTTGTGATGAAAAAGAAGTCATTTGTTACCTGTGTATGTAACCTTGGTGCTAATGTGGAAAGGAAAAGTTTGTGGTGGCACAGCTTCTGCTCACCACATGACACTGGCTGTGTGTCATACAGTAAAACTGAGGTCAAAGATGGGAAAGGGGAGCGTATCAACAGGAATTTTTACTGTCTGTGGTTTAAGAGGAAAACATAAATAAGGGCACGTTTTCATTTGCTATAAACAGTTGAGTATCATTTATGTCTGAACTGTGCAATTTATCAACGACATCTTAGAGTATCTGAGGATTTATCTGGTAACACCTAATTCTGATCTTCTTTTACACAAGTAACTTCATGACTGCGAAGACAGGCCTGATTTACAAGCACATAAGTGAGATCAGAATCAGAGCCATAATCTTTACAACTACACTATCAAAGCAGAGAAGTAGAACAAACGTTTCTTCTCCTACGAGCTATTTTTATGGTTCCCAGCTCTGTAGATGATGAGTGTCTCATATACATTAATAAATTTATTCTCACAATGTTCATTTTAGAAAAGGGAATATTTTTATGTTCTTTGAACAACTGTTGCCATGGAAAAGAATCAGGTGTATTAAATGTTGAGCGTCAATAATTTGATTCCCAATTTTACTAAATATTCATAGTCCAGAGAAAAAAGAAATTCAGTCATGGTTTCTCGATGTCAGATGAGTGCTGTGTGAGCCAGTACCACACTGAAAGTTGTCTGCAGATTTTTTAAAGCAGTCATTCTTACTCTTTTTCGAGTTACCTTCAGGATAACGATCTTCCTATCATCCACATCCCCCATCTCTCTGCCACTTTAGCAAGGGTTCTATCATCATTCACTTCCCATTTAGCGAGGTGCAGTCCTTTGGCAGGAAATCAGTGGAATAAATGGAGCCACGTTAGCGCATCCACTGAGACAGCTTAGCTAATCTAATTTTTTTCCAATTCCCGGACAGAAAAGAAAAAGTATGGAGTGCATTGGCCTATATCTTGAACTGCACTACTTGTTTCTGTGCCCTGACATAACAGAATCGATGCCACTATTTATACTCAACACGGTGAAGCAATGAAGAGAGCTGATGTACCATGCAAGTAGCACAGGCTGGACTAGTCTATTTTGGGAGAAATTATGTGTCATGTTGCAGGTGTATTGTGAATCCCTAGGTAGAAGGAAGGCAAAGGATGAGACAGTCAATGCTGCATGGAAATAGAGAAGGGCAGTCTTATGGCATATTCCAAAATAGGAATTGGATGGACATCCTTTCTGTGGATTCATCTTACTGTTTTCTTACCTATTGTGTTCAGGGAAGCTGGAGACACTCCTGATTGTGCCTACTGATAGTTCCTTGTCTTCTATAGCTCCTTATATTTTCAGAGTTAATAAAGACCAAAAATGGTTAGTTCTCTATACAAGTAGTAAATCCAGACTGAAGTGAAAGTGTATGAACAACTCAGGAGCCTGAACTGGGAACAAGTAGCAGTTGGGGAACTGTAAGTTTAACTTTGTCACCTTAATTTGTATGAAGATTTTGACCAATTTTGGGTAAATATTTAAGTCATTGTAGACTGGCTAAAAGCATATTGTCATGGTTTCAGTTGGGATAGAGTTATCTTTCTTACTAGCAGCTGGTATAGTGCTTTGAATCTTTTGGATTTGGGATGAAAGTGATATTGATAGCACACTATCAATATGTTGGTTTGGGTTGTTGCTAACCAGTCAAGGTGTCTTGGTTTGAGTTAAAATGAATCAATTTTCTATTCAGTAATTTTACTTTTTTTAGCTAGACCTCTTCTGTCTGAAAATAACAGCACATTGTTCAGAAACTCTCTCACAGTGATAAGACCTGATTATATCAAGG
>VZTM01023528.1:49977-60850 GCA_013400555.1 Jacana jacana | reverse complement strand
AAAGAAAGAAAAGAAAGAAAAGAAAGAAAAGAAAGAAAAGAAAGAAAAGAAAGAAAAGAAAGAAAAGAAAGAAAAGAAAGAAAAGAAAGAAAAGAAAGAAAGAAAGAGTCTTTACAAGATGATTCCTTTCTTTGTGCTTACTCACCTACTCAAAGCAGAGGTTTGTGTTCCTGAATATTCCCTTATTGCCTCAGTAATTGTCTCATACAGCTAAACTGTGCTTGTAACATCCTGCCAGAGAAAATGCAAAACTTTTCATCTTAAATGTTGATCACACTTACAGGCAACTCCCTAAGGAATTTGTCTCGCTGTGGTCACCACTGATGTTTCCGTGCTGTAGCAGATCAGATTTCCTCTATGAGTAAGAGCTGCAGAAAGGACCAAAGAAAAACCTTTTAAGGACCAGTTGTTATAAAAAAAAATAAATTAAAAGAAGAAGCACATCTAAAGATAACACCAAACTACTGACAACTACTGATAACACTGTCTTTTATAACTTTAAACCACAGTTTACTAGCTGTAATATATACCTGTGTAGCTTTACTAAAAATGCAAAATATCTACATCTGAAGATGAAGAGAAGATAAAAGAACACATACTTTTTGTTGATTTGGTAGTTTCCCTTCTTATTTTTGCAGATCTGAATCAGGTGCAGTGTATCTGGTAGTAAGTAAGCCTAGCTGCTTCGTCATGACTGCACCAGTGCGTACTTTCTGCTGTTATTTCAAGGCTTAATCAGTAGCTGGGAGAACAAGGATGTGAGGGTAAAACTATTTTCGATTCATCAGCTACTGACCCTGAGTTCCTCATGCAATAGTGTGCAAATGTCACAAAAATATTCTGCTCTTCATGAACAAGCTTACAGATGCCTTGCCCCAGCCCAACAACAAGTCTTGGGCCCTCATCAACCTGTGCACAAAAAAGCAGAGTCTCTCTGGTGCGACAATATCAATGAGAGCTAAGATACAGCTTTTTGAAAAACTGAACTCTCACATGAAGTTTGTGCAGATGTCTCCCTCTCTTCCTCTGCTTGAGTATTTAGCTTTAGTTAAATGCTCAACACTGAAAAACAAGACTACCAGTGGAAAATTTCAGCAAGGGCGGAAGGCTTCCGATCGAAAATGTGTGAAAAGAGACCAGACCAAACTGACATTACCAGACTCAAAGGTTGCAGAAAATTAACCCTGTGGGATATCTCTCATCGAGTAGCACACCTAAATTTAGACAAAAATTGGATTAAATTACTCATTTTAAATCTATTTTAAAATAACAACCCTAACTCTCAGGCAAGGAGTCCCTCTCAGGTTTCCTGCATATAAATAGTAAGCTCAGGAGGAACACTAACTTGACCTTCTCATTTGAGAGATGGCAGTGAGAGGAAATGAGCCCAAACAACAGTCCCATAGACATTTACTTATAACATGAGCTCATTTCATCCAAGAATTTTTGAGACAGCAGTCAAGGGCCAAATGCTCCCATCTCTGTAATTTTTCAGAGGAGAGCTCCATTTCCAAGCTCATTTTGCACACTGAGAAAAGCATGAGAACAGTGCCAATAAATATTCCTGATACAAAAGAAATGGTTTTTTGTCCATTTGAAGGCTTGGCAAATGTTAGTTGTCAATTGTGAAACTTCCAGGACTTCTGCTTCAAAACAGCTCTGTATCTGGAAATTATGCAAATATGAAGTAAAGTTGTTAGGTGGCAATACATGTGCTAAACACCGCCACATCTTTTAAACACATCGAGAAACAGTCTTGCTGTCTCCATTTCTGAGCAGGACCAAGGGAGGTCACCACAGGGTTACTTCTTGAGGCCAGATTGTGGGCTGCTGGGTTTCTCCCCTCTGGCCACTTGACCAGAACACAGAATTTACTGGGGGAGACCACATCTACCATACAAGGAATGATTTTCTAGGGTTTGTTTCTTTTCCATCCTATTATGCCACTACATATAAAGTACACCTCCCTCCAACAGAGAGCTGAGGAGCACCCCCTTTTCCCACACCAAATAAAGATGCTCATGCTGAAAGAGAGCACTGAGGAGTAACATTTTAAGTCTCCTCAGGTGGCCATTTCTACAGTTACTGTCATCAGTGAGAGCAAAATTGTCTGCACTGGCAGATACGTCTGAGTTGAACCCAAACCCACCCTGAAAGACAGAAGGTGAGTACACATTTTTAACAAATGTACCTTCAGGAATGCCAAAAACTGAAGCCAGAAGTGGTGGATGAGTTCCTGGTCGGTGACTGAAGTGGCTTGGGCTCAGGTTGCTCTTCCTCTACAAAGCTGCTGAGTACTTTCGCTTGAGCTGTGCCCGTGCGGAAATGGGGAAATGGAACTGCAGGATGGATGGGTCGGCACACCTCAGCTCAGTCAGCAAGCTGCAGCACAGGCTGCAAGCATTTAACAGCTAGGGCCATACCAAGCTCTAAGAAACAGCAAATTGCTCGGCAGCAACACTCTGACTCAGAAAAGTGAGGCTGATGCAAATGCTTCTACCCTTGCCATCTTCCCTAGCAGAATGGTGACACGCTCACTGACTGTGTCTAAGCTGACCTACAGCTGTTTGCAAGGGAAGACTGGGGATTCTTGATCAGATCACCTGCACCGGGGAACTGCGAAAACCAGGGTCTAAGTCTGGCATCAACTGGGATTCATCCGTGTTTCCCATCTGCAGGTGACAATGACTAAACCTTTGCAGCTCACAGAGTCTTTTAAGGGTGAAACTCATTAGAACGGTCCAAGTGCTGCCGTAGTAGCAATCTCATAAGTAAGGTGGAGGTGAGTTAGGAATAAAATCCAAACATTGATGGGATTTACATGTCAGGATCAACCGGATGCTTTTGAAAACCCCAGCTGGATTCTCCTGGCCACTGTGAGCAAAATCCAGAAAGTGTTTCTACCAACCAGTGAGCACAGTCAAGAAGCCAATGTCCAAACACTAAAACCATTTGCAAGGAGAGACTGAAAAAACATCAAATGCCAAACCCCCAGATCTCCAGTGTGTGACTTCCCAGGCATTCTCACGGCACAGACAATTTCACTTTCCGAAGGGTGACCTGGTGACAGCACATTATTACAAGAACTGCCCTACAGATGTCTACTTCGTGCTTGTTTCTGAACTATTAAAAAAGCTTCACGCAAATAGTCTCTCTCCCTGTCTATTGGGAGACAATAAATGCAGTATGCAAGAGCGCACTGGGTTACCAGACTTCCTTCTGGTGCCTCTCTGTCTGAGTTCAGCTTTTATGCATCAAAAGACCCTGATGAAATGATACCATTTTATGATACGGTTCCACAGTCACTTCTGTGTGTCTCTTTCATTGCTGCAAACCTCAGGATAAGTCTCAGGATGACTACAATGTGTGACTCTGCAAGACCTAAAGAGAGATATCTGGTCCAGATTTAAAACCGGCCGAAAATTATCTGTCCCAATATGTATCAGCTCATTCTTCCTCCTTTTAACAAGACAACTGAAGACACACGATGATTTTTACTGCTCTCCTTACTAAAGCAAACTGTACCCTGATAACCTCCTCTTTTGATAGGGGTTTGTGCAGAGTGAACTCCTTAAAACTGGCGGCAAGAACTTTCTCTTTTACTGCGGTATTTGTTGTAATAATTCTAACTTCTGACTACATGTAACGTAACTTCTTCATTATCGTTGCTCTGTTATTAACCCTTTACCATTCTTTCTTTCTACATCTGACAGTCATCTGGCACAGACACACATGGACTTCTTTGACTGCAATGAACTTTGTTCTCCCTTCAGATGTAAATAGGAGCGAGAACAAATCCGTCTTGACCGAGTCTGACTCCACTGAACAACAATTTTGAATAAACAATCAAGAAGTGAAAAGCTGTGCTCCTTACCTGATCTGGGATGTACAGTGCACCTTGAAAGCGTCTTAAATGACAGAGAAGAATTAGAAATAGTTGAAAGTTTGTAATCATCCAACCACGGGGGCTCAGGAAATGACCGTGTATTTTGCAACCATTAACTCCTTCCTTACTTGTAATTGTCTCAGTGTTTTCAAGTGCAGTAAAAAATCCATCTTGCCCTTGCACTGCAGTTTGATACTTAGTGCCATGCCCTACCCATGATTTCTGTTTCACACCAAGAATATGCAGGTGGCCAGAGGGGATGACTCTGATCACCTCTATGGAAGAGAGAATTTGCAGTGTCTTCTATGGAACAGTGACCAAGTGCATTTTACTATTGAGTGAAGTTTCTGCAATGAAGTGTAGAAATTACTAAGTAATGGCTTGAGCACCTAACTCTCGTTTTTACAAGAGGCTGAGCGCTATTCTCAGCGTGACTTCAGTGTTGCAGTGCCCAATAGAGGAAGAAAAAAACCCGTTATTTAAAGGAGCAGCATCCATTGCAGTCTGGACTGGCACATGTACATATGGTGTATGATACGTTTATGCAAAGGGGTCTCTGGGTGGAAGCGGGGCATGCTGGAACATCAGGACTTAGGTCCTCTGCACATAATAACCCTTCTGCCACTACAAGCCTGTTTCCTTTGACTGGAGATAGCCATTCAACTGAAAGGCATTTATAGAACCATAGAATGGTTTGGGTTGGAAGGGACCTTAAAGATCATCAAGTTCCAACCCACCTGCCATGGGCAGGGACACCTCCCACTAGAGCAAGTTGCTGAAAGCCCCATCCAGCCTGGCCTTGAACACTTTCAGGGATGGGACATCCACAACTTCTCTGGGCAACCTGTTCCAGTGCCTCACCACCCTCACAGTAAAGAATTTCTTTCTAGTATCTAATCTCAATCTCTCCTCTTCCAATGTAAAGCTGTTACCCCTTGTTCTGTCACTACACTCCCTGATCAAGAGTCTCTCTCCAGGCCTCCTGTAGGCTCCCTTCAGATACTGGAAGGCTTCTATAAGGTCTCCACGGAGCCATTTCTTCTCCAGGCTGAACAAGCCCAGCTCCCTCAGCCTGTCTTCAGAGGAGAGGTGCTCTATCCCTCTGATCACCTTTGTGACCCTCCACTGGACCNTTTTTTGAATATCAGGGTTATGTTCCCCTTTTTCCAGTCAGCGGGAACTTTACCAGATTGCCACCATTTCTCAAATATGATGGAAAGCTCCTTAGCAACTTTGTCTGCCAGCTCCCTCAGGACCTGTGGATGGATTTTGTCAGGTCCTATGGATTTGTGCACCTTCAGGTTCCTTAGTTGGTCTTAAACCTGATCTTCTACTGTGGGCAGTTTTTCATTCTGAGAGCCCCCATCTTTGCCTCCCGTGACTTGGGCAGTGTGGTTAGAGTCCTTGTCAGTGAAGAATGAGGTGAAAACAGTCATTTGGTAGCTCAGCCTTATCCATATCCTGGGTGGCCAGGTCTCCTGCCTCCTTCCGGAGAGGGCCCACAACTTCTCTAGTCTTGCCTAATATTCCTGACATTTATAGAATTATTTTTCTATTGTCTTTGATGTCCCTGGCTAGATTCAGTTCTGTCTGAGCTTTCTCTTGCCTGATCTGGTTCCTGGCCACTTGGACAGTTTCTTTATATTCCACCCAGTCTACCTGTCCTTGCTTCCATCCTCTTGGTCTCCCGTTTCCTTCTGGAGAGGGCCTGAACATTATATAAAACCATTAGCCTGAAGGCTAGTAGAGACAAGTTCCACACAATACCACAGGCAAGAGGACAGGTTACTTTTGAAGAGCAGGCATCTCCACGCTGTACCCCAGGTGGTACCTGGGATCTCTGTGTGCAGGTTCAGAGGGATTGGCAACCCAAAGTGGATTCCCCTCAACTAAAAGAGCAGGCTGAGAAAGAAAACATTTCCCACAATTCTGTGGGAAAACACAGACCTGTTTTGCATTCTCCTCTTTTTTTATGATTTAGAAAACAAGCCCTGGACATGTACATGTATGTATATCCTTTCCACAGCTTTGAAGTCTTTTCACCTAGATGTGTGTGTTTTATTTTAAAAACCTTATGGCGGAGGGAAGAGTCACTCCCTGCATTTGGAATGTTGGTAGAGGAAGAAAGCATTAAAATGTCACCAATATGCACTTTTATAATACAGTTTCATAGCTCAGTCACTCAGCTATGATAGTTTGGGTTTAATCTTCCATTTAAGAAGAGCTAAATCTGTGTTTTGAGCTTAAAACAAGTCCACAGAAGCTAGAAGAGATAGGAATCTAAGCCATCAAGCTGACAAAACAGGACTGGATGTGTCAGTGAGCCAGTGCTCCACAGACTTTTCCATGGGAGATGCATTGTATAACTTACATAAATGACTTAATTAATAAGCACCAAAGCTCAGGATTGTCCTGCTTTCAGTGGATGGTGGTTTCAGAAATAAGTTTCTTCTTATATTATTAGTATTTACAAGACCTGGTCTCTCACACCTTGGTTTCCTCTTGGCAGCTTCACCAAAAGGACTCGAAAGTGTGGCTGTCCCAGCCATGTGCTTAGGAGATCCCAGAAAGTAAAAGTAGGGAGACCAAACCTGTCCAGACTGAAGTGTCTTCCACTGCCTAGGCCAGTATTCTTGATTACTGCACCAAGGGTGTCTAGGAGCTCTTTCTCCAGCTCACAGCCTCCCTCTCTTGTGCATTGAGCACTGCTGGGCCCCCATTGGACAGGGTTCGGGTTCCTCTGGGCAGGCAAACACAATCACAGGGTGCTTCCTCCCTCCCCTGCATGAGAACAGATCTGATAGCTTGGCCCGCAGCCTGCAGAGCTTCTGGTCCTGTGGAGAGACTTCATGTTTGGGTTGTCTGAGGCAGGGCTTGGGTAGTCTCATCTAGCTCTGGGTATTTGCGGTTGCCTACACCAGAGCTAGTCATTCAAGGCACTCTTGAATATAGGCAATGGAGAGAAACAGACGTTTACAAGGTTCATTTTATCTGGAAGTTCTAACAGCCAAATAAGAGATTTCTTATGCAATCAAAATTTTTTAAAGACAACAAGTAAAATCCTTGTTGTCTTGAAGTTAAGTTTTTCCATGAACTTCCCAGGAATCATGTTCATTAATAATGACTCCTGAGGCATGCTCCTGAGACAATAAGGAGTATGATCTGTACTCAGCGTTCATCCTTTCAGAGTCTACAAAAAAAGAAGGGAAAAAAAAAAAAGGGAACACTCAGGATCCTCAGTGTAAGCAGGTGCTTAGTTGCTTTTCTTTGAATGGTGGCCAAAAAAATTGTGTGACTCCTCAAGCTAGAGCTACTACTTACTTTTATATTCAGAAGCATCGTGGAGTTTTATATTAAGCATGGTTGTAGGACAGAGTCTCAAGTTCTTCTTGCCTTGACTCCTCTCTTTGACATACAAAAACTGAATCAACTGTCAGTCTTTGTCAGCTGCCAGAATCAGTTCTCACCAAGAGCCTACAGGTAAACAGGAAGAAGTTTCAGTCTCACAACCTCAAAGTGTGCAAAAAGTATTGAATTAGACCTCCTAGAACCTAATGACATTTGGTTTGCTTCCTAGGTTGTTATTTTTTTAACAACAATCTTCTTCCAATTCAAATACAGTAGGTTAGAAGTAAATCTTTTTTCCACTTTTTGATCCTTCATGCTATAATTACTTAAAATTTTACAACTCTATTAACTACCATTTTAAAAGAACCTTTCCCCTCTAAGACTGGCTAAGGAACTTTCAGAACAACAACAAAAAAATCAGCATTTGCTTTTGGTGAAAAAATATGGAATTTTACACCCCTCGAGTATTAAATTATATAATCAGAAGAAACAGTAATTAATGCTGCTGTACTTTATGCCGTACTGTATTGTAACATAATATAATGATAAAAAGGTTATTTGTTATTACTTTTACTACTACTACTACTACAAGGTAATCAATTTGACGGGACTTATTTGCCCATGTTAAAATTTCCTCAGAAAACAATAAGATGATAAGAAAGCATCAGTCTGGGGATTGATAATGTCTTTCAGAATGCTTATGAGCAACGCTGTGAATTTTTGTAGCTCAGATTTCTTTGATTGGAGTTCTAGCCAGCTAAGTCCATAGTTAACGTCTTACTGAGCTCAGTAGGGTTAGGAGTTCATCTTGCGAGTCCTCACTGGTACCCTTTCAAGCAGTTTGAGTAGGTTGCTGCCTCTGTAAGATTCTGCACTTTGACAATGTTTTTCTGGGGGACAGGGACATGACTATTGTGAAACACATTATCATAGAATTATAGAAACACAAAGCTGGAAAGGACCTACAAGATCATCTAGTCCAACTGTCCTCCTGTCACCAATACTGCCCACTAAACTACTAAATCAGGTCTTGTAGCACCTTGTCCAGATGCTGCTTGAACACCGCCAGGAACGGTGACTCCACCACTTCCCTGAGCAGCCCATTCCAGTGCCTGACCACTCTTGGGGAGAAAAAGGTTTTCCTGACATCTAATCTAAATCTCTCCTGGTGTAATTTGTGGCCATTCCCTCGAGTCCTGTCATTAGTTATCTGGGAGAAGAAGCTGACCCCCTCCTCTTCACAACCTTCCTTCAGGAAGTTGTAGGGTGTGATGAGGTCTCCCCTGAGCCTCCTCTTCTCCAGACTAAACAACCCCAGCTCCCGCAGCTGTTCCTCACAGGACTTGTGCTCCAGACCTCTCACAAGTTCTGTTGCCCTTCTCTGGACACGTTCCAGGGCCTGGATGTCTTTCTTGTAGTGAGGGGCCCAAAATGGAACACAGTGCTCAAGGTGTGGCCTCACCAGATCTGAGTACAGGGGGATGATCACCTCCCTGCTCCTGCTGGCTACGCTATTCCTGATGCAGGCCAGGATGATATTATAAACTACTCTGGCAATATTTTTGACTTTTTTTTTTTTTTTTAAGTGATGTTAGAAAGCTTCTCAGTATATCTCCAGTGCAGAGATCTTCCTTTAGGGTGAAGGTTGCACGAACCTCCAGGCTGACCTGAATATGGCTCTGGCTCCTGGTGCCTGGAGGAAACAGATGCAGATGGGGATCTGATTTGGGGCCCTGAGAGCTCCACAGCCTCAAGACACATCAACCCTTTGCACAAAACCAGAGAAAAAGTAAATAGTCTTTGGGATCAGCACTAAGGCTAAATGTGGTTATTTATTAAGAGCAATGTTATTTCCAGAGAAGCAAACACCAGCTTTTCTGCAGCTGAGGAGAGGTTAGGGTAGTACACAATTGCAGAACTGCTTTGCGTCCCTCTGATGGACCAAGCTCCCACAATGAACAGAGTAAGGCCTAACCATTGGAGGGCATGGCACAATGTTAGCTGTGACGTGAAAACAAGCAAGAGATTCAAGCTGTCATTGCATTATTCCTAAAGGGTTCTTCACCTGAGCTTAAGGTGCATTGGGAGGCAAAGAGATCTATACAGCTGTTGGTGGTGGAGGGGTCTGTAAGCACAGTGATATGGGAGAATGAACAAGGTCATGAAGCGTGGGTAACCTAAAGAAAGAAGTCTTGTGCTTTGGGAGTGAGATGATGAAAAGGTAAATTTGCATGGACAGAAAGAGGAAATCAGAGAGCTGGAGAAGCAAGGGAAGGTGATAAGAGCAAAGGAGGCTGAGAGAATGAGTCCCAGAATTGTGAAAGGAGGTCAAGGAGAACAAAGGGGAGGAAAGAAGGTCTGGTGCTGCCAATCCTGTATCATAGCAAATGGGAAGGAAAGGAGAATAGTATTTTGGGAGACTTCTGCCTGGTCTCCAGGATTCAGGCACTTGGTCCATTTCAGTCAGACAAGATCACCATGACATGAAGTATCCCACGGCAAGGTAAGCTTTGCAGAGGGATGGAAGAAAGGCAAGCAACCAGTGAAAAGAAAGAAGAGACTGCTGTCTTACAGTGAACCTGATATCTCTAACTCCCTAATATCCACCCATATCCAGACCTCAGAACTGAGCTGTGATGTCAACAGTGACCAGGGCAGACAGAATACATTGCTTCGGCAGTCATCATCCAGGTGGCAAAACCCATATCTGCCCATGCCATTGAGATGGCTGTGCTATGATGCTATGATTACACATCTGATGAAACTCCAGAAGCCAGCTATGACTGACTGTCCATTTCAGTGTTAACATGCCACCACATGTGGAGCTCTCCAGAGAGAAAACATCTTACCTCTCCTTCTTATAAAGTTAGATTCAGTATGCAGATGTCTTAGACCCATGAAGGGGTGGTATGGTGAGAAAGAAAACCTGCTAAACAGTCTTTCCTTGCCCAAGGAGATGCGACCCTCTTCCTTGTCTAACAGCACAACCTTCATACAATCAAAATGTTTCAAGTGATATTTATTCCTTCCTGAAACTGCAGGTCCATGTAATTCTGTCCAAGAGAAAATGAAGAGAAAATACTCAAAATTATTCTTTTCAGTGTTTTCAAACTGACATATTTTCATTTCAGTATAGGAAATTTCTGTCATAGGAAATGAGTGCTGCCTAATTTGATGGCAATGATATGGGTCTTTGCTTTGCTTGAGACGGGCCTTCAATTTCCTGGGGAAGCATTTCAGTCACTGGACTGCAGCATAGTTTGGGGTTAGGATCTCTCCAACGAGATCTGTTCTTTCACATTCAGAGAAACTTTCTACTTTTTACATTGAGGTGAGTGGCCTGGTTATATCCCAGAACCAAACTGTCTCAAAACTTTGAGACTCTCAACATCTCTTCCCTTCCAAACACACTCCTATACGTCCCTTGCTTTGTATGGAAAACTGGAGGCATTCTCCAAATGGGACTCCCGGCATGTGCTTTTATTGCAGTCTGAGCAAGGGTTCCTGTTCTCTGTGAAGGAAAAGTGGGAGCAGTTGAGACTTTATTGCAAGTAAGGGGTGAGAAAAAGTCTGAAAAAAAAGAGAGGGAGAGTGAGGACAGATGGCAGAGGGGAGCGAATACTCTACAATGTGCAAGGG
>VZTM01023528.1:0-49945 GCA_013400555.1 Jacana jacana | reverse complement strand
GGGGGGGAAAGCAGGGGAGCAGGGAAAAGGGGAAAGAGCCATTAAGTAGGAGTTGGGAGGGGGCACAGTCTGCATATCAGGAATAACCAGGCTCATCAGATGCTCTGTGGCATGCATCAAAGTGCAAGAACAGATGCAGAATTTATCTTTCCTGTTTTATGTTGTATAAAATATTGAACTATTCTCTGTTCAGAATCTGCAATCTGGTGACACTTCCTGGGAGGGAAGTTATGGTTGGATCAAGAACCAAGAATTGCCGTAGTTTCCTGCAGCTGAAACTAAAGCCCACTTTGTGAAACACCAGAACTCTGCTTCAGATCTGTGGCTGCCCCTGTGAATCTAGCACTGACTTTTTAAGAAAAGAATTCCCAAATAAAAAGGTGTATTTGGGCAGAAAATTCTCATCAGGTCAAAATAAAATACACATTTCGTGATTCACTGAAAATGCCTTTTATCCCAGCTCTGCAGTATGCCAGGTGTTTTAAGGTTTGACTCCCCTCTCATTGCAGTTTTGATCCCTGACTCCACTGCAGATTGCAGTGAAGTGCAGCAATACGCAAGCTCACTCTGAAAAAAAACACCTTCAGAGCACAAAGTGGCTAGAGCTTTAGCTTGAATTGACTCAGCTTTGAGAAAACTAATAACTGCTTTTGAAATCATTTAGAATACTGGATGTTTTCTGACTGCTAGGCAGATTTCAGTTTGATAATCCTGATACTCAAACTCTGAAAGTGACTTCCTCTTACTAGTATTTCTGTTTAAGGGTGTGATCTGCACATAAGTGCATCTCCCTTTATTTTCTGAAGCAGTGTAAAGGAGCCATTCAATAGGCAAAAAAAAAGAAATAAAGCAGGGATCAGAATCTCTCGCTTTGTTTTTAATTACTGGAGGTATTTTTCCATCACTTATATAAAGTTCAATTTTGTTTGTCCTTTGCCTTTGTTAAAGATATATTTAAATTTCAGCCTAAGGACTGGCCTCAGGACTGAGCACTTTGTTATTTCAGTGGGAGAAGGGTTGGGAGGAGGCAGGATCCACACTTTGGTCTGTCATGGTCACTGCATTTGGCAGAGGGGACTTTTTCCTAAGCATAGACAAGTAGAGTGATCAGAAGCTCAGGTGACTTGGTTTGGAGGAAAATGCACTCACTTGTTTCCATTCTCCAAGCACCTGCCTGAGCTGGGCCCCCAAGTTTAGACACACAATGGTGATCTCTGCTGACATGGCCATACATACATTTCTCTGAAGCCCTCCCAAAGAGTGGGTCAGCTCAAGAGAGAAATCTCTGTGGTTCTGCAAGAGGTAGAGGTCTGGTAGTCTCTCTACATAGTTGTGGCTGAAGCAACAGAGTGTCGCCCCAGAACTGAACACTGTCTTGGTCCTCTGCCTCATAGTTCTTAGGAAGTGTTAGTAGGATGACTTCAACCAAAGTTTTCCCAAACTGTACATATTATTGGATCTCATTTTCTGGGAGCATGCCTTGAAATGCCTGGGAACTGAGGTCAGTAGGGGCAAGGATTTGGTCAAAAACTGTGTTACTAGGGTCATATAGGTTCCAGCAAAATTTCTGCTACTGGTCATGAAGGTTGTTTGGTTACCTTAGCCACAAGCATGGCTTGTTTCCTGCCAGGCCTCAGCCAACCCAGACACTTGAGTAACTGGTGGGCAGACTGGCAGGAAACCAATGCTTCCTCTCTGCCTGTTCCCTGATTAACCAGATCATGGATAAATCACTGAATGGTTTGGGTTGGAAGTGGTGTTTAAAGATCATCTGGTCCAACCCCAAATGAAGGACAAGCAAGTGGGAAAGCCTTTCTTCAGGCTGCCCAGCTTCCTGGTTCATTGTAATCATGTCTTCTACCCCTTGGACAAAACAGGCAGGAGAATTACCAGCTCCTGCGAAGGCCAATACACCTGTCTTACAGAAGCAAAGTGGTTTTCTGTAGTTAAAAATAATAGCTTTTTAATGCTTGTTTTTGTTTTTGTTTTGTTTTTCTTTTTTTTTTTTTTTATAACAACTGAAATATTTCAGGGTTTTTTTTGCGCCAATCTGGAAAGTGCATTTTTGGGGGTTTATTGCCCAGATGTAGGATGTGACAAATTGGAATATGCTGAGTAGAGGTTTCAGAGCAGCCATCAGCTCTAGAGCAGCGGGTGCTGAAAAACAAAGCTATGGCTATCTCATACAGGATGGTGGGATCCCTGTAGGTTTTTGTAGGTTTTTTTCTGTTTATTCTGTCCTTCTTGTGGCACACAACTGCTGAGAAAATACATTCACCCATGTTTGGATAAGCAGAGGCTGTCAAGTCTTGACTGCTACCAAAAATCCCTTGAGACTCTTTTACTTCCACTCTCAGTGGTAGGTGTGCAAGAAACAAGCCTAACTACTGAACAAGAAGGGAAAACCAAAGGCAAAAGCTGGCCAGAACCAGCGATTCCACCTGCTGAGACAGGGAGATCATCATCTAGGCTTTTAAGAGGACTCAGGATTAAGCCCACAACTCTCCTTCTTTTTTTTTTTTTTTTTCTTTTAACTGTAAAAAGGTTGTTTTTCAGACGTTATGTAAGACATCCTATTTGTCTCTTAACTTCTCACTGATTACAAACGGATTACAGGAAGGAGGCACTCCACCCAGTTTCTTAATTTATCACGCACCATTGCTTAAAGGTATCATCCGTGTCTTAACAGAAATCTGTTTTCCTCCCTTCTTTTTAAGAAAAAGAAAAGGCAAAAAAAGCAAAACCAAAGGAGATGATCTTACTGCTCGTCATTAACTATTAATCGTATGGCAGTTACACCCAGAAAAGCTTTTGATTTTTCAAGCCATGCATTTGCTAAGAACTCCTTTCAGAAAGATGCAAAAAGATTCAGAGCTATTTCTTGCAGAAAGGAAATGGCGTATGAGAGAGAGAGAGAAGTTAGGTGATGTGTATTTTCAAAGAGGTCTGTATTGCAACTCAAATCAGAAACCTGGATCCTACTCCTATGATACAAGAATCAGTCAGTACTTTTGATCTTGCAATCATTCCTGTGGAATAATGACATCATCAGATAAGAGAAAGTGAGGGTCAAATTGTGTTCCCAGCTGTGCTCGGGCAGGAGTAACACCACTGTGGCCACTGGAACAATTTCATGTGTACTGAAATCCCCATGGAGTTCCACTTTTTCTCCTTGCATCCTTGTTGCTTTTGCTTGCAAAGCTGTCCATGCCAAATGCTTCTGCTCAAGGCAGGGAAGGTACTTCAGGGTGACTCAGGGAAGAATGCAGTTCAAACATGGCTCTTGGGATGCTCAGGGGATGCAGGGAGCCAGTGAAGAGGGGGTATGAGAGGTGCAGCGAGCACCAATGGCAGCGGGGAGTGGAAACAAGAAAGGAAGGAAATAGGATGGCTTGGGAAGCCTCTACAGGAGTGCCCAGGCAGCTGGAGGAGGAGAGACATCAGGTGTGCTTGCCATGGCAGGTGTCTTCTCAGCTGCAGCTTTCTAGAGGAGCAGCAGTCTCACATGCAAACCTGACGGCTTAGCGCTCCAGCTGCAGCACCTCTCAGGCTCCCAAGGGGCACAGCCAGGGCCCACGGGGCCACTTTTGCAGCTGGTGCTCCTGGGAAGCAGACACAGGCCCAGGGCCAAACCCTGGGCATCAGGTCAGGCTGCAAGGGAAGTGTAGAATGTGAAGAGGATCCACGCTCCAGTCAGTGCCTGGAAGGAGAAGAGATGCAAAGCACCAGGTTGTTTTTCTGCTGTGCTATGCTGTGCTATATTCCTCAGATCCTAGGGGCTACACAGCATGCTGGGCTGTACCCATAAACAGCACTGACACCATTAGAAGAAGCACCAAACATACAAACAATGTGTTGACACTGAATGTATCAACGAGACAAATACCGACTGCAAAGAGGAAACCAAATGTACGTAGACAGATTAAAGCTAAACGATGGGTCTTTTTGCCATTCAGTGTTTAACTGCAGGCTCTGCCAACTCGTCTGTGCTTACCCTTGACCCAGGCAACAATGAGTTTTGCTCTCAGCCCAGATATTTCTTTGCTGCATGACTGAATGTTTATTGTATTGTCTTCAGTCATTTCCTTTAACAATGTGAACGGGAAAGAAGCTTTAGAAGAATTTTTTTTTAAGCCAAAGAAATGTAGTCCAGCAGGGTGCAGGGCCCCTGCACTAAAGTATACCTTGCATTTCTAATTCAGAAACATTCATATGCTGGAGTATTCTCATTCCAAGGAAGATTAGTTCTTTTCTTGCTGTTCACACTGAGCTGTATTTAGTGCCATTGATTGTCTCTCAAAGAAGATGCAATCATGTTCTGGCAGGGAACTGCATGCACTTTTCTGTGGTTTTTGCAATCTGAGCTCTAAAATAGCAATCTTTTGAGTCCCAAATGAAACTGTAACGTGTATCTATTCCAGATTAAACATATTTTCAGTTCTGCAGTTCTTCTCTCAGGAAGTTCTTGGCATATCTTCATTTCCATTGCACATCTCAGGAATGCATCTGCAGATCTTCATTTGTGTCTTTTGTTGAAACTTTTTGCAGCACAATAATAAACAACAGGATCAAAGCAGAGACAGCTTAATGCCAGCGAAGGCTTATATAACCCCAAACAAACTCTTCAATTTGGCTATATAGGTTAACTGGATGACAATTATCACTGTACCCAGCATATAGCACGTCATAAAAATCTTACACAAAACGAACTTGAAAGCACCAGTGTCATTTTTGTTTCCCCAAAACATGCACGAGGGGAAGTAAGAAGTTTTCAGTAAGATGTTTTTGAATAATTGTGATGCCACTGCTAGTGACGGGGGAGAAAGCACAAAAAGACCTGTGAGCCAAACCAGTGCCTCTAAGGTAAGCAGCGTATCTTAAGGGAAACATTGTTCAGGGCAACAAACTCATCAAACAAACATCATCAAACAAATCATCAACAAACATCATCAACAAACTCATCAAAGTCAGCTGCTGTCTGCCATTCCTGTGCTGAAAAGCGTGGTGTATCTTCCCGAGTGGAAGTAAAGAGCTGAAGAAGACATGCACCAGAGCAACAGTCCTGAACATCTCAAGCACTTGCAATGCTGACTGAGTGGTTCCCCGGCAGCGCCCGAGGCTGCTGCCCATGGCCTGGACCGGAGCATCACCTGTTCCTGACAAGAAGGCACCAGCTGCAGGGTGACAGAGAGCAGGGCCGAAGAGCCCCAGGCTTTTTTCTGGAGACATCAGACAACGTAGGCTCTTATGCTGCAGGTCAGGTTAAGGGAGAATTTCGCATAGGGAGCCTGAGGCATCCAGCAGCTACAGGGGACCTGCCAGGCGGTTGGGTGTTATGACAAGGCAGTGGGCAAGCAGAGGGCTGGCAAGGCAGGATGCAATATTCGCTCTTGAGCATGTCCCCTGGTTTGTTAGCTAATGGTGCCATGGTGATAGGGTGGATTCAGTGATCTCTTATGAAATTACTCTTCTAGAAAAGAAGCCTCTTTTTTTTTCTGTGGAAGAAGTCCAAATGGATAAAAAATAAACCCACGTTATTTCTTTTAAAAATTTGTTTATTATATAAATTTAAGCAGCAAGTTCCCTCACATATCAGAAACCTTTTGACTTCTTTATTTTTGTCTTAGTAAATACTACCCTTCTTCATCCATAAATTTTTTTTTTTTAAAAGTTATTTTCTGCAGTGTTTAGTATGTGTCCCAGTTGTAACAGCAATTCAGGCATTTGTACATTATGCATCAGAAAATAATGTTATCTTAGGTACTCTGAATAGGTGTTCTACCAAATTTCCTTTTGCATTAACGTATGTTTTTACCTCCACTCAATTATTATCCCTTTCTCTTCTCTGAGCCCCATCTTCTCTTGTCACCCTGGATCCAGTCCAGTTCTTGCTAACAGGATTCTGGTTAGAAGGTGCTTTATGTGTTTAGATTTCTTATATTTAGTGGGATTTAAACATATCCTTTTTTTTTTTTTTTTTTTTGGATAAGGCCTATTGTCCCAAAAGGGGGTAAAAACCTGGTTGTTTCCATAGGAAGGGATGCACTTTGATGGTCCTGGTTTGCATAACCAGGCACCAGTGCTGCAGGCAGTGCTGCAAGGTGCCTTTTTTCCCCTCTCTCCCACCTGTGACCAGAGTGACCAGGGTGACCAGAGTATTTTCAGTTTTGCAGCTTGAAGAATGGAGTGGTGGCAAGGGTAAACAGAGAATTCCATCACCAGCCTATTGTAGGGTCTTGCCAGTTAATGGGGAAGCACTTGCCATCCCAGCTGCTTGGAGTACCTTTGCAGCACCTACCTTGCTTTATGCTAGAGGTGGGCAATCAGCCAAAACAAACCCCAACAAAGACCAAACCTCTGCTTTAGCCCACCCATTTTCAGTGAGCATCTCAGCCTCACCGACTCTTGTCACCTCCATGAAGGTTTGAGGGACTCACTGCTTGCTGCTTCCCACCCCACAGCCTGCCACGGCAGCAGGTGGAGGAGAGGGGTGGGAGGAATTTGCAGGCTGATATCCACCTTCCCTCCAAGAGTTCAGTGAAGGTCCCACATCCGCATCCCCTCCCTGGCTTTCTTCCCTGTCCATTTTGTAGGGTTTCCCTTTTTTTTGCCCCTCCTCCCTCACCACCTCAGAAAATCTAATTTTGCCCCTGCCACAATTCATGCCGCTGCAAAGTTAGTGAGGTGTGAAGTGAGTCTTGGAGCGGTGTGAGAGGAGACAGGTAAGAATGCCTCCTGGTGACTTCTGCCATGATGCCAAGCTCCTGAAGCAATGAACGCAGGTGTCCTCAATTACTTGACGGGCACTGAAATCCTCCTGCAGGCTGAATGTGTCACACACAAATATTACAGGCCTGATGGCAACAGCTAAATGCCAGCTTGAACTCCCTTTGGCAAGGGAGCAGGTCACTAAGCAGGGCTTTCAGCATTTTGACCGGAGGCAAGTGTGGAAGCATTTACAGCAGCTGCAGTAAAATATACCCATGAGCGAGCAAATGAATCTGAAGAACTTTGGAGGAAAGGCCTCAGCATACTTTTGTGGTTCTAACAGAGACACTGCTGGTCCGCTATGTGCCGCTTTTTCTCCTATGTGACCTGGACTCCTTTGGGGAAGCTGGATCCAGTGGCAGAGAAACAAGTGTGCTTGGCTGACTGAGAGTAGAAGTTCAGTCCAAAAGCATCTGCAGCAACATGTTCCTTCATCCTCACTGACCAATTCAGCACTGAACAAACTCCTAAGAAGCAGCTGGGAGTCAAATAAGAAAATGGAAAATTAAAAAAACCCCAAAACCCAAAGAACTTAATTTTCAGGAATTCTCGGTCTCCTGTGTAATCTAGAACTACGGCTTTGTGAAGAGAAAAGGCTCCTGCTAGGACCTGAAGCAAATCTTTTTCTGTGTTCAATTTCTTTTTCCCCATCTAATGTTGAAGTTTCTTTAACCTTAACTTGAAGGCTTTGGTGGGAAATCTAAGGGGTTTGATTTTGAACTTACAGTGGCAGCTAGGTGGCGGGTACACTTTCAAGTCTCTGAGCACATGTAAGCCTCCAGAAGATCAAACTATATTGTTTTCCTGGTTCCCACAGCATGAACTAATTTGTACTGGATTTCCTATCCTGCTGATTCCTCCTGCTTCCCCTCAAATATGAGGGATATTATTCACCTTTGTCAACTCCCACACACATAGATGAGGGGTAGCCTCAGCTTTTATTAATATGCAGTGACCTGATGATGATTTCTGATTCTAGAAACATAGCTGCAAATATGAGTGTCTGACTCTTTAATGAGCCCATGGCTGAGAATGATAAGGGATACTTCCTGTAGGTTTCAGCTCCATCTATTGTTTTTCATAACAATGGGAAAAAATGAAATGTGTTTTTTCAATCAGCAATTTTATGACAGGGCTAGTTTGCATTCCCTAATGAGAAAGCGCTAGGGAATAGCAAAGCTTATAAAAGGAGGAAGAATTTGAGAAAACAGGATAGAAAATAAGGCTACTATGTCAGTAATTGCAGCTCGTTGAGCCATGCTGAACGCATTTACATTAATTTGCTAGGCTGGTTTTCTTCATCTCACATGCAGAAGCCTTGCTTGACACCACCTTCTTCCCCCAAATGAAAGTCATGAGCCTGAAACCCTGAAAACCTGCTCCCACATGCAGCAAGATCCTCCTTCCCTGCAAAATTCCCCAGCTCCCACATTCAAGGAGAGCAGTGCTGTCTCTTCCCTAAGGGGACAAAAACAGCAACAGCTGGCACCATGAACATCCTCCTGCTCCTGCCAGAACAAGGCAGGAGCAAACAATTGCTGTCCCAGGGACAGGAAGAAGAGCAGCAGGAGGGAGGGCCAACCTAGCTCCTATTCCACTCGCCTGTGACGCTTCTCTGGTGCTATTACTTAAGCTGAGTCACCATTAGGAAATTCAAATTTGCTGATTTCAAAGCCTTTGCTCCTCATCCCCCTTCTCCCCAGCTTCTTTCCCTTCAGCAGGCTCTGGCTGGATGCAATGCAGGGCTCTGTCCTGGGAACCACATTTTCCAACAGCTGCAGGGCGCACACTGCCCCAGGGATCCAAAGTAAAACTGAAGTGTCCCGCTCCCAGGGCAGCTGCGACTGTGACTGGGGGACTCTGAAAGGTCTTCAGGGACCTCTCCAGTCTCTGCTTTGGCTGTCAGATGCAACAGAAACTAGGGAGCTTTGACCACCCACTGGGACCTGCCATGGCTTGGCCAAAGCCCAGACACAGGCTAGCACCAAACTGCAGATGTGCAAGAGCAGTTGCAACCCAAACACTTCCCTCATCCTCCTCTTTGCTGACACTGTTACTTTGCTTGACTCAGACTTGGCCAGTTGTACAAAACGGTTAGATTAGCAGTGAACAATTTCTCTTAGGCTCAGCTACGGCTTGTTGTTACCTTCCTGTTAGCTAAACTGTCAGGCCAGATAAGTGTGAGTTGAAAGCTCCAGTGCTAATCAACTGACACTGCAACAGTTTTGTGGATGGGAATCACATCAGCTGCGTAAAAGCTGCTGACCCTTATTGGCTACATTCCTACCCTCAAAGACAGAGGCATGGCCTAGAGAGCAGTCTATCCCATCTCCCTGAAATAGCTGCCCTGAAATAAAACAAAATCTCTTTCTAGAAGTGCCCATCTTCCCCCAGCTGACAACATTAACCCAGACACCTGCATTTTATTTACATGAGCTGAATCCCATCCATTGTGACTTCCTCCAGAAAAGCAAGTCTTAACTCATAGGTATTTTAATGAGTTAAACTCATTGCTGCCATTGTTGAGCATATATTCATCATGTAACTTCCCAAAACTGGCCTTGGTATACTTAGTATATGATACTAAAGTAATGTACAGTGAAGCTTAGATGAAACGTGATAACAGATGGGGATAAAAGTGATTTTCTCCCCCGACATTTGTCATAAAGAGATATAACTATTTCATTTCTGTGGGTGTACAGCTTAGAACAATTGCAAACACGAATCCAAGTTAGTATCAGTTGGTGCAACTGATGCTTTAGCAGATTAAGTCTAGGGTATTGCTAGCTATGCATATAGATCTTTCAAACTAAATGTGGAAGAATTAGAGCATAGGATCAGAAAGTAACACCGTATTTTTTCTTTAACTCTTTTACACATAGTTTCCACTCTCAGTCTCTAGATCTAGAAATGCTAAATGTGAGAAATACTAAGAGATTGTTTTAAAAATTAGTTTGTTTCTTAAGTACTGGCTTCATGGGCTGCTATTCACTGAGATTCATACCTCCAAACCTTTTTCTGTAGATGCGTGGATGAAAAGCTTTCTCTTAAGAGGAAAAGAAGGGGAAGAAGAAAGTTCAAATTTTAATTAAAAGGAACCAATTAATGCAATAAGAAAAAGATATGAGGCAATATTGGGCTGAACCTAAACCAGTTCCATTTATCTACAAAAAAAAAAGGAAAAAAAATCCCTCCAGGGAAAAGAGAAAAATCCAGCATCATCAGCCATTTCAAATATGATCGGATGGAAGAATCCCAGGCAGCTGCACTGACAATTCAAAGGAGGAGTCAAGCTGCTGGTGGAAGATGTAGGTGAATCTTTCTCTGAAGGATATTATTGCAGCCACAGCATGTAGATTTAGGCTGCTAGCTAAATGTTTCCAGATCAACAGGAAAAGCCAAAAAGGAAGGCCATCATTTATTAAATGTAAAAAGTCATTTAAAAAAGTAGTTTGGAATGTCAAACTTGTGGAAACTAGGAGATAACAGCATGGAAA
This sequence comes from Jacana jacana, assembly GCA_013400555.1. NCBI lineage: Eukaryota > Metazoa > Chordata > Aves > Charadriiformes > Jacanidae > Jacana > Jacana jacana. The sequence goes on along the minus strand of VZTM01023528.1, from coordinate 39,680 downwards.
TCACCCTCCTTATGCACAAACATTGTGAGAAAGTTTGCGCTTTAACTACATAACCATATTCCCCCTTTTCCCTTGCGCATCTGTCTCAGTTGGAGGGTGGCTATTGCGAGGCTACCTTGGCTTTACTTGCCTGTATGGATATAAAGGACTACTAATGCCAGTCACAAACGCCATAAAATCAGGTTTTGTTGATACTTATCAAAGTAGGAGCAGGGTTTATGCAGTCCCAGCCCCACAACCCCATTTCTTTTTTATCTGCGTGTTAGCATAACCGCTGTTCTGGTTCAGTGTTTATGAATGAGTGCTTATGGAACATAAGAAGTTCCATCTTGAATAGAAGACGTTCCATCAAAACATGAGGAGGAACTGCTTCACTTTGAGGTTGGTAGAGTGCTGGAAGAGGTTGCCCAAAGAAGTGGTGGAGTCTCCGTCTCTGGAGAGACCCGGACAAGGTTCTCTGGAGAGAACTTCCTATGCAACCTGCTCTAGGAGAACCTACTTTGGCAGGGGGGTTCGACTAGATGATCTCCAGAGGTCCCTTCCAACCCTATATAATTCTAGGATTCTATGACTAACCAGCATTTGCAAGGAGATGAGCCTGGAGTACACGAATGTACACAAGTGTACTCCAGGCTCATCTGTGCCTTGATCTTCTGAAACCTAGAGAAGGGAAGGACTCTGGGATAAAGGTTGGGGAACTCGGCTATGCCTGTGTCTGACTGCGGGCTGGGGTGTGGGTGCATCTAGGCTCAAGTGCAAGTCCAGCTTTAGACAAAATGCAAAAAACATGTGCAGCAATTGCCATCATGCATTGGATTTGGAAGCTGTAATGATGAATCCACCAGGTGGTGCCATGGAAGCACAAGAGTTGTCATCTCTGGTTTACAAGGTCCAGCAAAGACCTTGTGCTTCTCCAAACTCTCTAGAAATCTGTGTTATTACACATATAAGCACTTTTTTTTTCTCTCTCTTTTTAATTAGAAATAAAGCCTAGGAGAAAATTCTTCCAAGCCTATTGCTTCCCTGTTGTTTGGAGCTGTATTCTATTTTTCAGGAAACAATGTAAAGTAACCACTAAGGAAAGAACAAGAAATAAATTATTGATATAATTAATACATTTTTTGACACTATATCCATTGACATTTTTTCCCTCAGAGTTGAAGACCGTGTATTCAGTCCAGAGATAAAAGTTTCAGAGTTTCAGTTGACGTTTCAGTGTGGAGAAGATGGTGCTCATCAGCAATGAGGAGGAAAACTGTTGTTATAAAAATGAAGAAGTTTTGGGGTTTAGTCAGCAGATATCAAGACTGAGAGCACACACGCTTGGGAAAGAAATATGTTTATCTGCTGTCCTAGAGTGGGAGGTGAGCTCTGATATCCAGTTACACTCTCTCTTTCTTCCACTTGTCCCCACAATTACTTTTACTAGCATGCCCTTTTCCCCATGCATATCTTAACAATCTAACAATCTTTAGCCAGTAAGAAACTGAAAAGCAAGTTATCTTCATCCCTTGGCCTTCCCTCTCCTTCCTGAACTCCCTAAGAAGGCCAGTTTACTCATCTCTACCAAGCATTTGACTTCCTTTTGTCCCTTTCCATTTGACTCATTTCTACCAAGGTATCTACTGTGTCTGACCTCCTCTTCTGGACCTCCTCAGCAGGAGAACCTGGCATTTCTGGAGGCGGGAGTTAAATAATGCAGTACAGACAGAGGGTGAGAAGGGATTCTCCATACATCCCACTTTTCAGGGACTTCTTTGGGCTGTTTGGTGCTTTAATGCAAGTGAGAGGAAGAGAGTTAGGGAAAACAATGCTGAATCCTGATAGCTTCACCTAGGTAGAACTGAAGTTTTCAAAAATCTTAAAAACTTATATGAAAAATCTTAAATCTAAAGAAGCAATGACCCACAACAGAGTCATCAAAATTCACTATTGTCCAATCAACAACTTCAAAGTGAGGCAATCCTGTTCACAAATGCTATAAGGAGAGAGTCCTCATGCAAGTCATTGGGTTAACATGAACATAGCCATTTCAATGCAGAATTCTAAAATGCCTAGCTGAGGAGCGATAAGACTTTCCAGATGCCGGAAACGAAACACCTGCACCTGCTTCAGAGCTCCTGGAACATCCTCCCAAGCCTGGGGCTCAGTATAAACAGCTCGGCTTTACATCAGAGGAGATTCTTGGATAAAGGTGACTGGTACTTGAGGACACAGGAGCAAGTGCTGTTGTCTCAGCTAGACGAGAACTGCCTTAGGTTGAGTGGGGTCATTGCAAAAGAGACAGTCCTGAGTCAGTTTTGGATTCCCAAGGCTGAGAGGGAAGCAGCTGCTGAAAAACTCTGTTGTTCATTTTCAGGGAATTGCTGCTGAGACAGGACAGGAAGAACATGTTTAATGCCATGGCTTTGACGTATGACTGAAATGGCAAATTTCTGACCCCCAAATGAAGGGGTCATTCTGAAATATCATTCCCACATTATTGTACTTGTGACAGTAATAAAGTATATGAAACACCTCTGAAGAAAGGGACTTTTTTGCTCTGAATCAGGCCAGTTGCTCTAAGACTTTTCATCTTAATGCTGTGGCTTCATGCTGATTTTATGCTAACCCATTAAAATAAATGCAAGACCAAAAAAGTATTTGTATTTCCTTTTGCTAGGTGTTCCTCACCTGTAAAGACCATGAGTGATTTTTCAGCTGTTTCACAAACAGATTTTGAAAAAGAAACTTTGCATCACCTGCACAAGAAGGCAGAAAAAAAGGAAGCACTGAATTGTAAATTATTCATTGCTTTCCTTTTCCCTTCCTTGCGTTTTAGCAATGGGATCCTTGACCTCTACAGCTCACTCACGACTTGTCTATAGATTATAGCCAGGGCCTTGTTTTATTACCAAGTCAGTTCAACATCCAACTGCTAAAAAATGCAAGCCATCCTTATCTCTGAGCAGCTTCACTCGCACAGAACCAGTTTCAAGCTGTTTCAAGCAAGGACACATAACAATTTGACAAGCTCAACATTCCATTAATTTATTTAAAGTGGTACTTATTTCCTGCCATGAGCATGGAATGTAGTCGTTTCCACCACACATATGTACATGAAGCAATAGAAAGCCAAGTCTATTTGCTTTTGTTTTACGGCGTGGCTCAGTCACATTCTCAAACCAGAAATGATATTGTTTTTACACCATCAACAAAGCTCTGTTTTCTCCCTGTAACATCTCACCAGAAGCCAGACGCTGTAAATATTTATTTTGTTGTGCCCAACTGAAGCTAAACCCATCTCCCTGTGCAGAACTGTCAAATGCAAAAGACACTTAAGGGGATTCACCCACACTATACAGACCAGTTCTAAAACTGCATTAAGACTTTTATATTGAGATGGTTTGTCAAAGTAGCTAATATTGCATAGATGTTTTAGTCCAAATCGCATTCCTACACTTGACTGTGAATGGTGAGGTAGTGATAAATAAAAAAGAAAAAAGCTCTTCTGATGAGAAGCAAAAAAACTCTACATTGTTCTGATCAGATCTTTTACCTGAGTGTAACTTCAGCTTTATCACTATCTGAAAACACACTTTATTATCTGAAACAAGTATTATGAAGCTCCTTCGCATTCTCATGTCAGTAATATCCTTAGCTATATTTTTATGGTACTGGAGTATCAAGCAGCATGTTGAAACTTTGTACTGAAATACAAATAAGTCCCATTGTTACAAATTAACATATCTGTTATGTTCTAATCACTACCTACAGAGAGAGATATTTCAAAATTGTCTGCCTTTATTCCCTCCTGAGAGCAGTAAGTCCATACCACACCACCAAAAGATGGTATCTTTGTGGCTGTATGAAGTTATTGCAAATGAAGGTGATGTTCTCAGTGTTCAAGGCTTTCAGCTGCTCCAATCTATCCTACTCATCTGTAGACTCCTCTCTCTTCTCTACTGTGAAAGCCTTTTTCTTTTACATTCTGTTCTCAAAAGTTCAGCCACAGCCACAAGAGAACAATGTGCTTCCTGAAAGACTTGTACAGAAGTCAACTTTTTTTTGTTCTAAGGAAGAAAACGGTGAGCAGCAGATTAAGCCTCTGTCCCGCTCTGATCAGAAAGAGTTCTGAGGTTTCTGGGAAGTTCAGGCACTTCTGAGATTTGAGTTTTGTCTGAGTCAGAACAAAACTATACACAGACAGGGTTTTCATCTTAAATTTCTCACAAAACAAAGATTCCAAGAAATTTTGATGTTTCCTCAGCTGAAGCACATTTTGGGTGCTGCCCTTCTTCCAAGAGGTTGATGTTTCTGAAATTTTCATGTCCCTTTGGTGCAGCAAACCTTCTAGGATTTTATTGAGTTACTAAGTATGGCCATTGCCTGCTGCACAGACAAATACCTTGAAGCTTCTGCTCCAACCATAGGCTCCTCAGGCCATGGCCACACTGGCCTCTGCCAGACCCTAAAGTTTTTTCATGCTGCTGGCCCCATGCTCCAGGACCCTTAGAGCTTTGGATGGGACCCAGTGACTTTGTTGATAATGCAGTATGTTTCCAAGACAGCACAATAGGTAAAACAACAGCATTTCTCAGTGATATTTGCAGGAAAATGTCAGACCACCTCTGATGCTGAAACCCCATTCTCCAAGGCCCCTAGAACAGCCCCCAGCTCTGCTCCCCATCCCTGCTCCTACTGCAGCCCAGCAGGGTAACCTAGGATCACACCACTGGGAAAAAGTCAGGGCAGAAAAAGCTGGAGTGTCACTTGGGCAGTTTTGCATCTCCCATTTTCCTGGGAACAGCATTTGTGACCAGATCATCAGCCTTGGTCCTTGGTCCAATGTCTGTGCCCAACCTTGTACCTACTGACCATCACCTACTGCACCCCGCTGGACTTTGCACCAGCCCCCTGTAGCCTTGCTGGGCAGTTGCAGGGCTCTGGGCTGGCTCTGGTCACCATTCCCCACCCCATCCCTGATCCCAGGTTACCTTCCTCTACTCCCCTTCCCTCCAGCACTTGCATCTCACCCCTTTTTCCCTCACTCAGCATGCCAGTTTCATTTCCCCTCTCAGCAGCTCATTCAGTGCATGTGCATGTAGATGGACAAGACCAGTCCCTCTCCTTGCAGCAAATCCACAGACCACAAGTAAAAGAAACCCAGCAGCTGATTGACTTTTTAGTTTTGTTGTTAAGTGGTCTCCATCTTACTCATTTCTGCTGTTGCAGGCACCTTGCCCATGTTTCACACTGGCAGGACTTTGGAAAAGGATGCTGAGTAAAACGTTTCTTTATGAAGCCTAGGTGGCTTCAGAAGGCAAAATCTCACTTGCACTTGGACTTTTATTTACATCAGTAGCTCTGAAAACTTCAGCTTTTTCCTGAGGTGGATATATGTATGTAAAGTACTTGGCATTGTAAAACACCAGTGAAAATACACAACTGAGTGAGAGCTAAATACATAGTTAGCTAAATAAAATCACTAGATCAGTAGTTATAGAACTGAAATCCTGTTTTCAGAACAGAGCTACCACCTTAAACAGGAAATTTTTTCACACCTTGAAATTTCACACCTGAATTCCATACAGACATTGTCAATAAAATGTGGCTTGTTCAACACAGTTTTACAAAATTACGCAATTAATGTAGCAAAAATAAAAGTACATTGCATATAATCCATGGGATTTGGGGGAATTTGTCAATCAAATATTCATCTGAGGGGGTTTACTCTCTTGGAATTTGTCTCACTGACAGACCAAGTAAAGGTAGACTAAACATGTATTTAATCTTGTATAACTCAAAATACAACATAAGAAATAGCACTCACAATTTCAGAAACAAAAAGGCCTGGATGGAGTCTTACTTGTTCACACCATTTCTCCATGGCAGAATCAGTTCAATTTCTGATGTACAATGCAGATGTAACATCTTCTTAGAAAGAATGACGGGGGGGAGGGGGTATAATGTCCTCAGGCAATTTGTTCCAGTGCCACTTTTAAATTAGATAAAAGGAAAAAACCTTCCAGATGGGACTTTTATTTACTCAGTCTGGAGCCTGGGACTTCTGTCTTACCCACCCTGAAAACAGAGAATGAATTCCTTCCTCCTAAGCCCTCCAAACACTTGCTCAGGCTAGACAAACTTAATGTCTTCCAACTACAGAAGCTGAACAAATACTAACACAAATCAAACACTCCTGTCAGTTAAACAAACTGTGAAAAGAGTTATTTCTGCTCCTAATGACTTTATACATTCTTTAGAAATAAATTATTTTCTTACCTGAGTTTTTTGACACATGTTGAATTCCTTCAGCCTTTTCTCGCTGAATGCATTTCTGCTGTAGGATGCCAATAAAAGCATGTGTTATGCTGTAACACCTACTTCCCCTTTTCATTTCTTTTAGTCACTGACAAAGCTATTTTAGAATATTTGCTCAAAGAGTACATATTTTTTTTCCCCAATTTAAAATTCTATTTTTGGAAGATGAAACCATTACTCATGGAGCACTGTACGACTGCTTCATTTATCTTACATCACAAATCTTGTATTTTTCCAGAATGGACATATGGTTTTGCAGCGCTGACATTCCAATGTATATCTGCCTTCTCTTTAAAGCAAGGAAAGGTGCAGAGAACTTCTTAAAATACTAAGTGCAATCCAAATCGAAGATGAACACAAGTACCAGGGAAGCAATATGGTTGTCTCCATGTTACCAGCCTGATCTGTCTCTCATTCACCCATAAGATTGATTTTCCATAGTGGAAAAAGTAGGTAACCTGTTTCAATAGTGCTACTTATTTGAGATTAGCCACATGAGGATGTCCTAGACAGAGTAGAAAATTCTTGAGCACACAACCCCGATATATGCATGTTTATTTATAAATAAGTTATATACACATACCACTGTATAATTATACTGTGTACATTATAAAACCTACAAAATAGACATTTAAAAGGATTAAATAAATATGAAATAAACACTATTTTTAAAAACTTATATTTTTATTTTATTTATTAATGGTACAAAACTATTTTCTTCATGCACCCCAGTGGATTGCCTTGCACACTCCTTGGGCTGTGTGCACCCTGCTTTGAGACAACTGACATGGACATAACATTAGGTAATGCCAACAGTGGCTACAAGATCCTTAGTGGGCCTCTGTTTTCCCTGTAAAATCTCTTCCTATGCTAGGGCTTCTTCCTGAAAGGTAGCTTTTGCATTTGTTTTCATCTCTCATTAAACCAGAGAAGTTATCTATATTAGCAGTAGTGACCCATGCTAATCACATTAGGTAAGAATCACTCCTGACCAGTGCAAGCATCTGGTCTAGCTGGGATGCTGAAAGAAATTATTATCTCAGCTATTCATTTGCTCCTTAGCATATCAATCATTGAACATGAGCTCCTCTAAGAGATCTTCATCTATTAAGCAGTAGAAGATAGCAGTCAATTAGATAGGGGCACTGGTACACATAGCAGGTTTCATAGCATTAGTTAAAATGAAAAAAAAATACATACATCCAGCTTGGCTTGGTTCATGTTAATAGGAAATACAACAACCTGAAATCATAAGAAGTGAGGAGATTCAGAAGCGAGAAGTAAGATGGGGCTTTCCAAGAAGTAGATGTCAGAAAGTGTGATGATTAAAACCAGTAGTTATTCAGAGTTCTTTATATAGAATAGAAAACTTTAGCTTTAGGTGTATTACTCCTAATAACTACTAGGAATACTTGGTAAAAATATTGGTAATAAAGATATTTTGCCCTAATTAATGAATCTCTAATGTAGAACAAGAGGTGCTTTTGCTTGGAGACATGCCCCTCTCTTTCAATGGGCTAGTGTCTATGCTACAGCATCCATGCCTAGCGTTCCTCAAGACACTCTTCGAAGTTTAGTCTCTCAGTTTAAGTTACATTCGATTTTTCCTCTATTAGTCTGTTCTCCTGTTAGTGATCTTCAAGGTGAGACTTCAGTTTTGAATAATTTTTGTTTTCTTGCTTGCTCATTACCTATATGAAGTAAATATTATACTACTGTTATCTAGAAATTCTTTGTATATTGCCAGTATTTGATGAATTTTCACCTTCTCTTTTTATTTAGCTCTTTTCACATTTTGTTGTGAGATCCTAGTTACTCGGGGGTATGCTGCTTGAACTTTTGTTGGTTTTAGATTGAAAATGAAGGTCAACAGAAAGAGCAACACACTCTATGTACAGGAGCCTTCCTAAAAACCAATGATCTATGCAGGCAATTGCCTTTTACTTTGATGCAACATTAAGAGCTTCCTGCACGGATAAGTGATGAGAAGTTTTCTCTTTCTGCTGTTTCTCAGATCTACTTTAAACTTGCGTGCAGTTTAATTAAAGTGATTCTGAATCTGGCAGCAGTGCAGAACCCAAAGTCACGTACAGAAGAATCGACCTCAACTGCTCCACACAAAGCTTAGTGAGCTTTTTGTGTCAAGAGTTAGAAATGACCTTTTGCAGCACTGGTGGCAGCGGTTGAAAATGTGGCATTTGCCCCCAGCTCCTGTACAGTTAAATAAGTTTGGCTGTACATGAAGGCAGGAGAGTTATACACAAATGTCAATTTTTCCTGCCTCTGCCTGTGGTATTCAGTTTCCGGCAGAGGAGACAAACAGACAGGTGTAGCTGATATCATCTTAAACTGATGCAGCAACTTGTCTGACTCTGGCTGGGGAATTAGTTATGATCTGCCCACTGCCAGTAGAAGGTGCGGGGCAGGAGTACCCATTAATTGGGTCAGCTAGGTTGGAGCTGGCTGACTGGTGTTTGCCTTCTGCATGGGAGAGTGCTCAAAGGAATTACTTCACCAGCAGGTGAGCAGACATGTTTGTCTTTGACCACAAGTTCAGCAGAGGATGTCTGGACTCAGTCTAAAACAAAATACCTGAAAAAGAGATGAAGTCTATGTGAAAATAATTGAAAAACACTGTGTATGCAAATAAAAACTTCCCCAGGTACTTCTTACAAGTAGCATCACAAATACTTAGACCTCACCATCCCACAGGCTTTAGAATTTCACCCACTGATTCATGCCTTGAGGCAACAGACCTTTGTGTAAAGCATTCACAACAGATTTTGCCTAATGGGCAATTTAGGTGCCAAACCCAATTTTCTTTATCTTCTAAACTCATCAGTTTTAACAGCAGTAACTGCTATCATATCTCTGGTGCCTAGAGCCTGGACTGCAAGGTAGAGCTTGCCAGAAACCAAACATCTCAGGTTCATAAAGGTGTCAGTGGCTTCTGTGTTAAGACTATTTTATTTTAAATATGTTGTAGAAATACATCCTTACAAATTTTGTTGTTGGCTTGATTCCCTTCAGGCTGACATGGGAAATGAACTTAGGTTTCCCACCTCACTGGAGGCAGCCCATGAATCATGAAGGTCCTGTGATCTTCCCACCAGAAGGATCCTAAGGAAAAAGAGCAACTGCTTGATCCTTGGGAGAAAGCAAGGAGCAAGTCCAGAGGAGAGTCACCAACCTGATAAGCAGTCTAGAGAAAAGTCATACGAGGAGTGACTGAGGGTACTGGGCATGTTTAGTTTGGCAAAAAGGAGGTTGAGAGGAGACCTCATTGCCCTCTACAGATACCTGAAAGGTGGTTGTAGAGAGGTGTGTGTTGGCCTCTTCTCCCAAGTGAATAATGACAGGACCAGAGGAAATGGTATGAAGTTGTGGCAGGGGAATTTTAGATTAGATATTAGGAAGAATTACTTTACTGCAAGAGTGGTCAGGCACTGGAACGTCCTGCCCAGGGAGGCGGTGGAGTAACCAACCCTGGAGGCATTTAAGAAACATGTAGATGTGGTAGTTCAGGGCATGCTCTAGTGCCTGAGATTGTTAGATTGGGTGATTAGTTTCTGGGGCTTTTTTGGTGGTGGTGTTTTGTTGTGGTTTTTTTGTTGTTTGTTTGTTTTTTGTTTTTTTTTTTAGTGTGAGTGTGTGTGTATGGTTGGACTTGCTGATCTCAAAGGTCCCTTCCAACCATGAAGATTCTGTGAAGGTTCTGTAAAGAGCTTAATTGCTTGCCTCCTGCAGAAAGCTGAGATGAAGACCCAAACCTGTACTTAACTTCAGTTTTGACTAGTTTAGACTTCTTCCAACTGGCTTTTTAGAAACTCACCTAAGGTATTTGACTCCCTCCATGCCCTGTATGCAGGTGTACCCATATGGAGCAATGGCTTCACACTTAAAATTTAAGCATTGAGATGCTTAATTCCTTTAGCCAGCATAGCTTTATACAGAAGTTTTGAAAGGGAGGGAAATTAAATTTCAGTCTCTTGGACAAGCATTTCAACTCTCAAATTGCTTTCTTCTATGTGCTACAGAGAGTTACTATCAGCTGTCACGCACTTGGACTTGTCAAGCCTCATGAATTTATTCTTCAAGGATGCTACTATACTCTCAAACTGATGTGCTCTTTCTCTAAAAGTACTGTTTTAGTAAGAACATGCGAGAATCTCAATGAAAGACAAGTAGAGCCTGAAAAGGGAGTGCTGAACAACAGTCAGGACAACTGTAAACATTTGCCTAAAACTTTATGCTTCCCTGCAAGCTTGTGATCACCAGAACTTGCTTAAAAAGAGTCATGGTCCCTGATGAACTGGTTGAGATTACAACAACAGAATTCATTTTGTAAAGAAAATTTGGGTAGCCCAGCTTTGCAAGGAAGGATGATAAAGTTGTAGATAATCACCGATGTAGAATTTGAATTCTTCAGCTTGTCTTACAATACCGTGATCCTCAATATACCCATATGTATGTAAAATATTGAAACACATAAATAGCAAGAAACATGAAAACATCCAGCTGTTAGCTCCAGAAGCAAAGGCTTTCTAAAAGAGGTAGCAAGCACTCTGGAATGCCAGTGAAACCAGAGATATCACTGAAAACCAGTGGAGATACCAATTTGTTATACCGGCTATATTTACCAGCAAAAGGTAAAGCGAACAACAGAAGCTACATACAAAAGGTTCATATGCTTATTTCCTAAGACATAAGAATAATGGGAAAAAATAATCCCAGACAGATTTATTTCTTAAGAAGGCTTTTAAACAAAACAATCTGGCTGTTATGATGACTTCCCTTTTTTATAGGTCAAGGGATCTCGCAATAGTGACATTTTCCCCTTCTAAATCATTCCTCAGGACTCATAATTAGGTTCCCTTGCGCTAACCTAAATAACTTTTCTCTTGCTTTTGTGGGAAGGTTGCATTTTGTGGTTATTTCATAGGAAATTAAGAGAGAAACAGCAATTAGACTGTAGCGTATGTAGATGTAAACACGCTGCTAAGTTAGATTTCATTAATCCTTTTATAATTAAAATTGCTTGATAAGAATCCTTCTATTCTCTCCTCACTTTGAGAAAACTGTCACTTTATCCTTCAAATGGGACTGTCATTATGTAAGAAATTATTATAGCCCAAGTATATGAAATATAAAGCAAGCTATAATGATTTCTTTCTTTTGGGTGCTCTTCCTATTATGCCTATAATATTTCTGCAAACAGAATAGAAAAGGGCAGGTTAAACAGAAAACTAATGAAAAAAGTTTTATTCTATTCAGTTGTTGAAGAATCACTAGTTAGAAAAAATAGCTCAGCTGCCGTGATGTTGGGAGCCTTGCAGCCAGGATACTGGGAACTCCCAAGATTTTATATGAACATCTAGACATTGGCGGAATACTTACAACCTACACAGAGATGGTGTGTCAGATTTTCCTGTGTTGCAGGTCATGACAAACCACATTATACCTGAAGCTGACCTCACTATTTCTCCTTAATTTTACATTTTCTGCCTCTTCCTGATAACACATAATTTGTTACTCAAGCTAGTTTTTACACCACTTATAACTTTCATCATAGTTCTGTTTCAGGATAAAGATGGCTAAACAATTAAGGAGTGATAGGCTTCAGTGTAATTCTGACTGCTGCGGGAATTGTTGCTTGGACATGCAACGACTGATTTCTCCTGTTCTTTCATACAAATCTTGCAGAAATACCTTTATCTGTCACTGGGATCAATTTTTTTTTTAAATGTCAGATTCCCTTTTTATTTTTGCAGCAAGATGCAAAATGAAAATAGATGCCTTTGCCTACCATCTCTCAGGTTGATAAAAATAGGCAAGTATTTTGCCCAAAGTCACATGAGAATCTGTTGCAAAACAAGGAACAGAATAAAAACCGCTGCTTTAACAATAGAAATTATCAATTTAGGAAAACCCAGACTACAGTTTCTGTGTTCTTTGGACATGTCACAGAAAGCCAAAAGTGAAACTTCTGAAGAGATTTGAATCAGCAACGGTAGTGCAGAAGAAATTGAAAAGAAGAACCTTTAAAAGATCTCAACAAAGAAACAGCTCACACTGTGGGCACCAAGGACTACTGTACTCACATGTAATACATCCTACAATATGCTTTTTAAGCATATCAGTGATAGTTTTCATACTAGATTTGGAATCTGAGCTGTTTTTTTTTTTTTCTGTAGTCTTTCTTGAACATAGGCATATAAAGGAAATGGAAGATAAGCTATTCTTCTTGCAGAAAATTATGTTGCAAAAGGAATACTACTGCTGTTGAGAAGTAAATAAAATAATAATAAAACCCCCCAAAATCCACCCCAAAGCCAGGTGATATATACTAACTATATTCTGTATTCTAGTCATTGGGATTTAGCAGCATGTGCAAGAACTACCGTATGTACAGAACTTTGGTAGAGTAGTACCTAAACTTTGCAGAATCATTTGCCATTTTCTGGAAATGTCATCCCATGATATGTGATGCACTGTCTGACTTTGTCTGACTTTGTCTGACTTTGAAATCTTTAAAAACTACCACAAGCTTACTCAGAATGAGGAGCCTGGAGTTCTTTCCTTTTGAGGTCGAGGTGGCCAATGTTAACTCAGGCCCCACAGGCAGGCAGAGCCCTTACAGTTCTGTAGCACTTGAGCAGGTCCAGGCTGGGGACAGGTTCCTTCAACTGTTGAGTGGTCATCACACAAAACAAAGTGACAAACAAAATCTGAGATAACTCCAGGAAGTTCTTTCTCCATCTGTTTATTCATCTCTGACTAATGCAAAGTGGTTTTGCACCTAGAGGAGGCCCCTGACCCCCTTCTAAAATGTGGCTGTGAACTGTTCTGCGAGATGTTGTTTGAGAGGCCACAGCATCAGATAAAAGTGCTGTAGGAAGGATCAGACAGTTTAGAGGTGGGAGATGAAGTGACCCACCCTCCTGAAACAGGATGACTCCCTGCAAAAGATGCAGATCTGCTATGGAATTCATCGACATGCAACCTTCCAAGAACAGCTGGGATTGGGGAGGGTCTGCAAGAAACACTGGTGTCTGAGGGGGCTGTTTGATACAAGCACTGGAATCACAGGCCCAAGATGAACTTGGCCACACCTGCCCATAATATGGGCCACCAGCAGGTCTGTCTAATTAGTTGTTATGTCTTCCAGCAGATCCCATGTCCAGCTGCAGGTTGACCACGGTATCAACACTTGCAGTGGTCCCATGGGAACATTTTTCCAGGCTGATGGAGACTGTGCCAGCACCATGCTGTGCAAGGTGCATGTTACTCAGCAGCCTGGTGAACTCATACAGTGCACTCATCCTCTGCAGCCAAGCGTCCCAGAAAAGAGGGATAGGTTGCATATAAGAGGCGTGCCTCTGAGTCCGAGTCATGCTTTATGATAAGGCACTTATCTTGCCTTTCTGTATGTTAAAATGAAGGGGAACTGTGAAAAAGAGGAGATCCAGCAGGCAAGGTGAAAGTGGCGAGAGGCACTTCACCGCTTTCTAGCACCACTGTGGATCCTCCCCCTTCTTTGAGATGTCATCACCCCTTATCAGCAGCTTTGACCAGATAATTAGATTGGCACTTTAGAAAACGGCTAAATCCTGTTCTTTAACTCACCTTTTATGCGGAATCACCTCTATGTGAGAAATACATCAAAGATCCTAATGAGAGCTGAAGAGAAAGCAGTCTGTAAACTTTTGTTATCACAAATAAGCATTTAGCAGAGACATTTTTTCATGCTGTTCTCAATAAACTGAAAGCTCAGAAGACATTCAGCTCACGGTTTTAATGCAGTTCTCTGTAGAGCTTAAATAGAAGAATAACAGCAGTTGTGAAATTCAGCAAATACTGAACCTTTCTGTCACAGCTTATTCTGAGAATACTGACCAGCATTTGTCTCAAATGCAAGGCTTATGCCAGCCGTCAGGGAACAGCAAGATTGCAGTTTCTCCATGAGGCAAGAGGAGCCCCAGGAGCCTGCAGTGCTGACAGGGCAGCACGTTCAACAGTCAAGGCACTGTCCCACAGCACCCAAGCAGGGCCAGCCTGGTGACAGGGACAGGGTCCTCTGAAGGCCTGGTGATCATTGAACAGGGCAAGCTGCTAAATCCAGTCCACAGTCAATCGAGGAATCCAGAGAGCAAGTCAGGACTACCTACACCATGGCTCAGACAGGGAGGATCCACCTGTCGGGGACCTAGGTGATGCTGGTCAGAGCAGTTAAGGCGTGCTGGCACACTCCATGCCCTTGAAAAAGACCATCTGATTTTCATAAATTCCTGTGTAAGGCTTTTAGCTTGACGGCCAAAGCTGCGTTGCATTTCTTTAGAGTCTTCACAGCAGCCTTTTATATGGACAGCACTGCTGATGGCTTCTCATGAGAAAATACAACTATTACACAGACAAAAAATGTGAAAGAAGCTTTTCCCTAAATTGAATTTCTCGGCTCTCCCATAATCCTTGACTGAGTTTATCCTAACCCCTGTAAATTGCTTACAGAGAGAAAAGTCACACAGCGATTTTCACTTGTATGTTTTCACTCACAAATCCCAATTCTCCTGCAAAATCTGCTTTCACCAAAACTGTCCATTCTCAGAGTATGCAGTCTCAGTTATCACTTATTCCTTCCCATGATTTAATGACAAGCTGTGGAACAGGAAAGTGAACAAGGATCTTTGCAAGTTCTCATATCCTGGTGGCAAATTCCATGCCAATTTGAGCAAGGTCCAGTGTAGATCTGTACTTCCAGCTTCACATTTACTAGCCTGCCCTAGCAGTTGCTAAAATCCCAGGAAGTGGAGACAGGAAACTGTATCAGATACCTATGATGGGATGAATGTCCTGAACTAACCCACAATTAGAAGACTGCTGCTGAAACATGCAGTCTGAACTCCACTCAGGAGCCTGATGGGCAATTTAGGCTGCCTGATACCCACTGAGATGTGTTCAAGAAACAGTACCTGAATATCTGCACATTTCCATCAAGCTCAACGACATAATCTTTTGGGGAACTTTCAGTCTCTGACTGGAAGTTGATTGCTGTCCAGCATTAGCTATATGTGGCACCTACATAACTTAAGAGTTTCATTCTGACTAGCAAGGCTTTTTCATATCTAAAGACTTCAGAAGTGGTCTCTCTACCTACTGATGAATCTGGAGAGAGAAGGGAGGAGAGTATTTACAAATTCATCTTAGGGTGGCTTGCCATCCCCTAGCACAGAATCACCAGAACACCGGAGGGCTTTCACTACACAAACTTGCATGTCTCTGCATGCTGGAGAGGGAGCTTAGGGGGCAATGACTTTGCATCTTACAGTTTATATACATACATGTTATATGTGTGTGTATACATAGATAGATGTACAGAAATAGATATAGAAGTATGTACAAACTATGGGCCAGAAACAAACTTTGAATAAACTTTGTCAGTGGTTTGGGCAACCTGATGATTATTTCAGCTGTCTTAATCTGCATCTTAATATAAGCCTACTACTTGATCTACAGGAATGACTACAGGACACTTTTTTTTAAGATGTAAAGCTTAAAATGAATGAGCCCTGGAAGCATATTCATAGAATCATAGAATCATTTTGGTTGGAAGAGACCCTTGGGATCATCGAGTCCAACCATCAGCCCTACTCTACAAAGTTCTCCCCTACACTAGGTCCCTCAACACCATATCTAAACAATTCTTAAACACATTCAGGGATGGCAAATCAACCACCTCCCTGGGCAGACGATTCCAGTGTCTGACCACTCTCTCTGTGAAAATTTTTTTCCTAATGTCCAGCCTAACCCTACCCTGCTGCAGCTTGCAGCCATTCCCTCTCATTCTATTGCTTATTACCCGTAAGAAGAGACCAGCACCAACCTCTCTACAATGTCCTTTCAAGCAGTTGTAGAGAGTGATGAGGTCTCCCCTCAGCCTCCTCTTCCTCAAATTAAAAAGTCCCAGCTCTCTCAATCGTTCCTCATAAGATTTGTTCTTGAGGCCTTTCACGAGCTTTGTTGCCCTCCTCTGTACTCGCTCCAGCACCTTGATATCTCTCTTGTGCTGAGGTGCCCAGAACTGGACACAATACTCAAGGTGTGGCCTCACCAGTGCTGAGTACGGGGGGACAATCACCTCCCTACTTCTGCTGGTCACACTATTTTTTATGCAAGCCAGGATGCCATTGGCCTTCTTGGCCACCTGGGCACACTGCTGGCTCATGTTCAGCCGCCTGTCGACCAGCACCCCCAGGTCCTTTTCTGCCAGGCAGCTCTCCAGCCACAGTTCCCCAAGCCTGTAGCGATGCATGGGGCTGTTGTGACCCAAGTTCAGGACCTGGCACTTGGCCTTTTTGAAGCCCATGCCATCGGCCCATCGATCCAATCTATCCAAGTCCCTCTGCAGAGCTTTCCTGCCCTCATGCAGATCAACACTCCCACCTAACTTGGTGTCATCTGCAAACTTACTGATACTACACTCTATATCGTTGTTGAAATCATCAGTAAAGATATTAAACAGAAATGGTCCCAGTACTGAGCCCTGAGGAACACCACTTGTGACCGGCCATCAGCTGGATGCTCCATTGAGCACCACTCTTTAGGACCATCCTTTCAGCCAGTGCTCGATCCAGCAGATCGTACGCTCATCTAGGCCATGAGCAGCCAGCTTTTCCATGAGAATTTGGTGGGGGGCAGTGTCAAATGCTTTTGGAAAGTGCAGGTATACAATATTCACTGTCTTCCCCTCATCCAACAATGGGATCATTCTGTCATAGGAAGAGATGACGATCATCAGGAAGGACCTGCTTTTCATAAACCCACACTGACTAGGCTTGTTCCACTGGTTGTCCATTACATGGTTAGTGATGACACTCAAGATGATCTTTTCCATGACCTTCCCTGGTATCGAGGTCAGACGGACAGGTCTATATTTTCCTGGATCTTTCCTATTGCCCTTCTTGTAGATGGGCATTACATTTACTACCCTCCAGTCCATCAAGACCTCCCCAGTTAGCCATGACCTAAGGAAAATAATGGAAAGTGGCTTGGCAAGCACATCTATAAACTCTTTCAGCCCTCTGAGACATATTGTCATTATCTGTCAGTATGAAAAGAGCAATGTTATGAGCAAAACAAATGTGATCTGGCTTGGTCACTCTCCCTTTGTTTAGCTTTTCAGATTCCACAAGCAGACCCTGGAAAATGAGGAAGAAGGATGGCCAGGAACAAAAAAGCAATAATAACAAAAACGGCACAGCATTCTGCCACCAATTCCCCTGACCTCCCCGATGTGTGTGTTGAGAAGCAAGGCTGGGTGACAGTCATTGATGCTTAAACATGGGAGTGATACCAGTCACTTAGGCCAGATCTACCCAAATGTCTCAGATCCTTATGGATTAGGTAAAACACAAGTAAGAAGGGCAGGCTGAACGTACAGAGGGGAACTTGTCTGCTTAAAAAACCCTTCAGAAATTCATAGTTCTACAATTCTAATAATGCATTTTCACCTCTTAAAAAAACGTTGCAACAGTTGCACTAGTACTAAATTTTGTGGAATTCTTTCCTTTGTCAAAAGAGAAATATACTACTGAGGAAGGTTACTGGTATTAAGCCATTGCTCTTCTCTGCTTTAGAAACAGACGAAGAGACAGGTCAACAGCTCTCGCATTTCACTCCATAAATTGCTAAGAAAAAAAAACCACATTAAAAATGTATGTGAAAACATGAGATGATTTGATGATCAGTATCAATCTGAAATGTGCAATACTGTGGAGGAAATACTTAATTTTCAAGGGTTAATTTGAATCACATTCAATTTTTCCCCACAAAGAATTAATAGAAAAAGCAGAAGAAAAAACTCCCAATTTTTAGGTTTGGAATTAATTTAATTGATAGCTATTGACATTTGTCAGTATGTGAAAACACCACACGGGTACCTACATACAAACATAAATAATAAGTGATGCATCTGACAATTACAACTATTTAAAACATACATCTTGCTAGAGAGCATAGTACAATGTGTCTTTGCAACTGAAGTCTAATTTTTGTGGTTTATGGGCTACAGCACACTATCATTTGACCAGAAAGTTGTAAATGACATGTGCCAATTCCTCCTCTGTGAAAGAAAAAGCAGAAATGTTGCCATTTATATATAGTGAGAGATGACTGCAGTGCACTGAGATAAATTAGTAGAAAGGGCCTGCTCTTCGTGGTGTGCTCCTAATCTGTGCCAAAAAGGCCAATTATCTGCCATTAGGATGAGTTAGGGAGAGTGAAAATGTCTTTGTATATTGTCATATTCTACCACTTTAAACAGAATATACCAATTAGGCATGTGGAGAACCAGCCACAGGAAGTGATGTTTAATTCCAGTGAATTGAAATTGCCCTGCATCAGCGCCTGTATTCCTTCTAATGTTATGTATTCTTTCCAAGGTAGACAATCTGTCACACCCACACACTTCACTGACACACAGCATTCAGTCAGATTTAAAAAAAAAAACAACACAAAATTGAGTGGAGCTAATGAAAGGAAATTGAACACTTTGTGGAGCTGTTTCTTACCATGGGAAATAAATCGATATATTCCAGGTTAATTCCTCTCTTGCTACCCTCTTCAGAGATTCATTTTGTATTGAGGGGAGAGGCTATTTAGAGTCTGAAAACAAAACTGTAATGGCTCCTCAATGGAATGTCTTCATCCAAGAAAGTCATCTCCACCTTTAAATGCCATTCATAAACTGATTGCTCAGTGAATCATTTTGGTTTTCCTCAGTGTGAGAGAGAACAAAGAGATGTCCCCTGTTCAGTGACAACAGAAAATAGAAATTACATTGAAAGTAACCACAGATAGCCCCATACTCTGTTTCTAAAAATATATGTACTAGGAGTATTTCTGGATATTATATAGCAGAAAATATTTAAAAGAGCACAGGAGATAAATCATTCTCCAACAGATATAGCTAAATTTTGAACTAAAAAGCGGGTTTGTTCTTCTTTGGTGTGTCTTGGAGAGGAAGGAAGATAGAAGGAAAGGAGATGGAATTATACTGAGTTGTTATTTTATGTAAACACCCACATAACATCTTGCATGCATTACCACAAATGACCATTAAGGTCAGGAGAATGGTGCATTTCAGGAAGAGCAGAAAAAGTACGCATATAAGACCTTGCCTAGTTGGGAGAACTATATCCTCATCCAAGAAAGGAATAATGATCAGATAAAACCTAGTATCTGCTGCTTGCAGCCTATTTTAACCATGTTTAGGAATAGATCTATTATACGTATGCAAATAACAAGTGCTCCCTCTAGTGACTTACTTGGGATTTAGTGTTACAACTACTGAAGGTACGGACGACAAAGTTTATAGGCAGAAGTGATATCTTCTATTAGACTGTCTGATGAAGTCAGAAAAAAGGCACAAGCTCTTAGATATACTAGATGGTTTTTAAGGTCTGTAGCACAATGTATTTGTCAGACTTGGGGTCAGAAAATGTCTTACAGTAAAAACCAGATTTACATACACTCTTGCAGCTGAACACTGTCCCTTACTGACATTTACTGTGCCTCTTCATCCGTCTTCTTCCTGGTAAGTGTGATACCAGGGTGGTTGACTGATGATTTTGCTTAACACTTGATTACATCTTCTAAAAGTTATGCACATCATCACTACTTCTTCTTGACCTTACATTTTACAATATTATTAAATACATGCTTGTAACCGTTTGGGTATATCAGAACAATAGTCTATGAAAGCTGTCACGCTTGTGGCTGGTGTCACGGCTTAGGAAACCTCAATTCTGGCATCTTGTAACTTTTCAGAGCACTGATTTATTCTTTTAGTTTAAAAATACAGACTATTTATTTTGGTCACAGTCTTGGGAGGTGGGGCTATTACTATGCACAGGGTTCAAAATCTTTGTCATACAGAGTGCAACCACTGAAACTCTCTGGAACGCAACCAGATCTGCTCTATGTGCTCCCAAGGAGAAGGTGTGACATAATACGCAGGGGCTCTCAGACTATAAAACACGGACTATTTCAAGCTGTTGTGTTGGTAGCAGCAGTTTGCAATTCTGCCATTATACTAGTACTTAACTAAACCATAAAAGAAACAGAGTAGGCCCAGCATCCGGGGTGTGCAGCAGCACCTCTGCACGGCAGCTATGGTGTTGCTGCAGCTGCTGGACTAATGGTGACCTCCTGTGCTGTATTCATTGCTGCTTCAAAGTCATTATTTCCACACAGTGGTTAGCATCAGCCTGCCACCAAAGCTTACTGCAGTCCCAGTTTCTTCTCTGGAGGAAGTTTACCCAAGGTAGGACTTGCTGCCTCTTTTAAAATGCTGGAGCAGGGGCAGTATGGTGCTGTAGTGGGTGAGTCACGGGATGCGGGCAGGAGGTTGGTGGCAGCAGAAGGAACAGCTTGTGGGCTAGGGATGAGCAGCAGAAAATTGAGAGAGGTAAGGAAGGGCATGCAACTACAGTCCTACTGTTGAAACTGTGGTTCTCTGTAAACGTGGGACCAAATATCTGCAGGGTGGTAGCACAGAGAACAGAGGCAGGCCTTCTCCTGTGCGTATGTGGCAATTTCTCCATCCTTCCCTTTGCAGCAAACCCAAGCATGAGGAATCTGTCAATGGTAAAGGTACAGTGAAAAGCTCTGATGTGTTAACTGCAAAATAGTATAGTATCATTTAAGAACTGTACTTGAAGATTTGCTGGCCTTGGAAATACTTTTCCTGATTTTTACAGTGGGCAATGCGGACATAAAAAGCAAACGTGCAAAATGGACAACTGCTGTTGTCCTGTGCCTACTTATGCAACTTAAACCCCCTTTTTTCACTAATATAAACTGAGGACCAGTGCAGGATGACACCATATTCAAGAGATGTGTTTTGGAACACCTTAAACATTTATCGGTGAACAATTATGTAAAGATACATCAAGACTTTCCACATTCTCCTATCTTTTCCCCATGCACTGAGGGAGAAGAAAGGAAAATCTTTCCCCATTCAGATGCCAGTTGATTAAAAAAATCCTGGATACTGTTAAAGGTTTGGAACTCTGAATTTAGATGTCTGCACGCTGATAGTTATTTGTAAACTAGACACAGGATTCTGCTTCCTGGCATAGGGGCTTAGAGTCTATTGAGATGCTCTAAAGTACTGGAGATATCAGGAAGGTACAAAATCCTCAACCCAGGATTTGAGAGGACTCACACTCTTCCAAAGCAATAGGTAAAAACCAAGCAAGACCCAGACCCAACAGTCTCTAAGATGACACCAAAGGCTCAATTCAGTTTTCAAACTCGCAAGATGGAATGCTGTAGGGCATCCAGCATAGGCTGCAGCTTGCCCATCAACAAGGTTCAAGCCTGGCACACACCAACCAATTACCATATACAAGGTCAAGATTCCACATTTGAGCCTTTATTCATTTCTGTGCACAAGAGAGTGTTAGGCAATCAATTGCAAAGCTAGCATACCCACACAAAGCACCACTAACTTTTATACATTACAACTTTTATACAATTATACAGCTTAGCAAGAAAAAAGTTCATTGAATATTTAGCTATTGTTGAAGATATCACATAATTACAAACTACAGCAGATGTGCTAATTCATTCCAGGTCATTATACAAAGGCACTCTAACATTAGCATATGTCCTGGTTCGAGGTAAAACAGAACCATTCTTCTTTTCAGTCAGTAACTTTACTTTTTAGCTCTTCTGACCAACTAACTCTATGAAGTTAATGGCACATTCTTGAGATGGTGTCCGCTACCAGAATGATAAGGCCTGATGTTTATCGTTAATGCCAAGGAATGGTATGCAGAGAGGCTCTTGCTTATACTTGTTGCTATAACAGCCAAGGTCAGCTAACTTTGTTATGTACCATGTTGGGGAGGTAGAAGCATAAGAAGGTAAAGGGGCCATACCTGCAGGGCTGCAGTAAGGGACAGGACAGGTGACCCAAAACTGATCAACAGGGTATACCATCCCATTTGTATCACGATCAGTATAAAAGGTTAGGGATCAAAGGGGTCAGCCTCTTTCTTCAGCGGCAAGCATCCAAGGAGGACTCTGAGTGTTTGTCTGCCTTTGATCCCGACATGTGCATTCCTGAATCTCAATCTGGAATCCAGTTCTCAAACATTCTGAGTCCAGTCTGGAACTTTCCCAGTACATACCAGTGACATGATTGTCACCCTGGGAGCTCAATATGGGTTTTGTATATCTCATGCATTTCATTATTTTATTATTAATATTTCCTTAATATAGTTTAGTTTCCTTTTCAACCCATAAATTCTCTCTTCCTCTTATTATCTCTTCTCTCCTCTGAATGGAGGTGTTCTTCCTTCTCTGAAGGGAGATAGCTCAAAGAGAGCATCTGTCATTCATTCAGTGGCTGGTCCAGTCCAAACCATGACAGTATATAAGGTCTCTTCCCAGGACTGTGATTTTTACCATGCTAATAAGGCTTAGGTTACTTTAGCTTGCCGGAAACAGGTAAAGTTGGCACTCGATCCCCTCCGATATATCTTATCTTCTTATGATTAATTGTTCTGTTTACTTCCTAATTTTGTAGTTAAATGCTCTGCCTACCTTCTAATCCTGTTGTTAAATATTGTCTGCTTTCTATTATAGTTAATAGTTCTGTGACTCCACATCCATCCATCCTCCCACCAACTCATTCATCCATGGACACATGGATGACACACTCATCTGTCCATCCATGGACTTACCCACCCACATGACTACAAGCTGAGAGTGTAGTCAGGTTTCCTGTAGGTCATGTGCCATGTTTTCCAGAGTCGTGTATGTAGCTGGGGTATCTTATGGCATCTTGCATAGCACTAGTCACTCATGTTTATGCAAATAAATTACGTATTGTTGATTTGTGCCATTCTTTCACAAATACAGAGTTTGGGTTTGTTTCCAAAAAGAAGTATGAACTGTTGGAAGTGTGTGGTAAGCACCAAGCTGGAGGCTACCTTCCTGGGTAGTGGTGACCACAGAGGCTCTGCTCCACAGGTGGTGGGGTGGTTTTCGGCAGGGTGAGACCTTATCCATCTCTACAGCTACCTGAAAGGAGGTTGTACAGAGGTGGGGGTTGGTCTCTTTTTTTCCAAAGAAAAGGTGATAGGACAAGAGGAAATGGCCTTAAGTTGCACCAGGGGAGATTTAGATGGGATATTTAGGAAAAAAAAAATCTTCACAGAAAGGGTTATCAGGTATTGGAAGAGGCTGCCCAGGGAAGTGGTGGAATCGTCATGCCTGGAGGTGGCATCCCATGAGCTGGCTGCTTATGGCCTGGATGAGCGTACGATTTGCTGGATCAAGCACTGGCTGGAAGGACAGTCCTGAACTGGTGCTCAATGGAGTTAAATCCAGCTGGCGGCTGGTCACAAGTGGTGTTCCTCAGGGCTCAGTAGTGGGGCCATTCCTGTTTAATATCTTTATTGATGATGTTGATAGGGATATAGAGAGCACCATCAGTAAGTTTGCAGATGACACTAAGTTAGGTGGGAGTGTTGGCCTGCATTCGCCTGCATTCATTCGCCATTCCGCTGTCGAACTCCCGTCCCCTCTCCCGCCCTGCCGCCAGGAGGCGCAGCCATACAGCGAGCGCCCGCCCGCCCCGCCCCGTGCCGGCCCGTGAGACTTCCGCCACGCGGAAGCGGAAGTTGTCTCGGCGGCGCGCGGAGCGGCTGGGGTTGGGGTTGGTGGTCGTTTCTTGTGGGGCCGTGTCCTGCCGGCTGTGGGTGAGGCGAGCCACGGAGGAGAAGGAGAAGAGAAGGAGGAGAGGGTGGGGTAGGAGGTCAGCGGGGCTCCGTTGAGCTCCGGCGGCTGGAAAACGCGTAGGGGAGCCGGCGGGGGAGGGTGCGGGTAACCCGGCCCGCTGTGGGCCTTCTCCGCTGGCGGCCTTCTACCGCTGGCGTCTTCCCGAGGTCTCTCCCAGCCGCCCGGGCTCTTCCCGCCGGGGTCAGCTGCCAGCTTTCCCGCGGACGGGGTCGTGGTGGCTGGCTGCGGTGCGGCTCAAAGTGCTCCCCCGCCTCGTACTGCTGAGGAGGGAGGGCGGCGGGGCTTCTCACTTTTAAATAACGCAGGGCGGTTTTCTCTCGTTGCAGACACCTTCCAAGTCTTTCCGCTGGAGAACGTGGGGGCTGCCTCGGCGCTAGCCTGCTGGGGTTCACTGCTTGTTAAGTAGACTTCAAAGCGGTGTGACATCGCTCCGCCAGCCCCTTCCTTCCGTAAAAAAAGGGTAGCTGCTTTCTGAGCCATCACATACCAACTTCATGTATTCCTAAGATTGTCATCGGCTTCTTGGGGTTTTTTTCTGAAGCCTTACTGAGTTTTAATTACTTATAGGCTCTAATGATTATAAAGTAATTTAAGATGTTTATACTACTTGCTTTTAACTCTCTAATTGACTCTTGTGTTAAGAGACGTTGTTTTAACTTGGGAATGGTTAAGTGGCCAAAGAATTAAATTATTTACGGATAAGGGCTATTTTATTTGACTACTGTTGGTCTGCAACTTAAACTTGCATCTTTTATTTTTTTTTTTTATCCTATGCTTTTTCTGTGTTATGGCTGCTGCAACAATAGTTCATGATACATCAGAAGCTGTAGAGCTCTGTGCTCCCTGTGGGTTGTATCTTAAACCCATAACAAAAATGACCATCAGTGTGGCACTTCCTCAGCTGAAACAACCGGGAAAATCCATTTCGAACTGGGAAGTGATGGAAAGATTGAAAGGGATGGTGCAAACTCATCAGTTTTCCACTCTGCGGATTTCCAAAAGCACAATGGATTTCATCCGGTTTGAAGGAGAAGTTGAAAACAAAAGTTTGGTTAAATCTTTCCTGGCGTGCCTTGATGGCAAAACAATAAAACTGAGTGGCTTCTCTGACATATTGAAAGTCCGTGCCGCAGAATATAAGATTGACTTTCCTACCAGACATGACTGGGACTCGTTTTTCCGTGATGCGAAAGATATGAATGAAAGTCTGCCAGGTGAAAGGCCAGATACTATTCACTTAGAGGGCTTACCTTGTAAGTGGTTTGCTGCAAAGGACTCTGGCTCGGAAAAGCCAAGTGAGGAAGTCCTTATAAAAGTTTTCCAGAAATTTGGAGAAATACGTAACGTGGACATACCCATGCTGGACCCTTACAGAGAAGAAATGACTGGCAGAAATTTCCATACTTTCAGTTTTGGAGGCCATTTAAATTTTGAAGCTTATGTTCAATATCGGGAGTATGCAGGTTTCATTAAGGCCATGAATGCCCTGAGAGGGATGAAGCTGATGTATAAAGGCGATGATGGCAAAGCAGTGGCTTGCAATATTAAGGTGAGAACCTGGGGTTTTTTTTTATGGGATTCCACATGAAAGACCAAATACAGCTAAATGTTATTTCTCTAGTGCTTAAATCTGTGTACTATAGTGATGACGATAGGTGATGTTAACAGCACTAAGGTAGCCATAATAGAATTTTTAAAGAAAAATAATGGAAGAATAATGTTGTTTTAGACTATGTGAACAAAGTGGGTGGGCTTTTGCTTTTTTAAACAAGACGGCTTTAGAGAAGAGACTGGTTGATGGAAGGACCAAGCATATGAACATCATCTGATATTTTTTTCTTTTAGGAAATAATATGTATTTATAAATCTTGTCACTTCACTTAAAATTCTAATTCTGAACAAGTTTAGGCTTGACCAGAAGGCTAACTTTAAAGTGAATTGTTCTCTCTTGCATTCACCACAAAGAGAAATTCTGGGGGAGGATGTCACAGCTTCTGTATTTGGTCCCAGCATTGATAATGAGGTCTACCACACAAGTGTCAGAACTGTGGAGTTTAATAGCATGTGGCCAGTATGGTCTGGGGAATACATAGCTAATCATTAGTACACTTCATATACAGAAAGGTCCTGCAAAAATTTAAATGACAGTATTAACCTGTAGCACAGTTTCCTCTGAATGCAGTGTTCATAATATTTACATACTGAATTTTCCACATCTTTTTTTTTCTGTAACGTCATTGTCTTAGAAAGTGTAGCCGTTACAGGAGAGAACAAGACGGTCTGTTCAGGTGTACCTCTGAAAGCATGACCCGAAGAAAACTTGCTCTGATGTGTTTGGGGACCCTCTGTGCATTTATGTGTCATTTCACTGAAATGTTTGCAGATGTGTTTCAGTATCCTCAATAGTCATTTGTCAAATCAGCAAGTGTATGTCAGGAAAAAAAAGCTTTGAGTATTTCTTTGTGTAATGTGGGAACATTCAAATATTTGTTTAACTTTTAGTTTGGTTGGCATAAGTAAAATACTGTAGTCTTTTGTTACTTAAGTTTGTCGGTTGGACTATAGAAACCTTTACCCTCAAGGTTTTTAAGGGGATGTGAAATTCAAACTGTCACTTACATGCAGGGGATCAGGGTTCCCAAATTTAGTTTGGCTATGCAAGAGGAAGGCATGCTTTCCTGACAGCTGCCCTGGGGATTGATAGGAAGGAGAGAGGGCTGTTTGTGAGTGAGCTGTGAGGATGGATCTCTTTCATAGGAGGTCACAACACCTTGTCTGCTTCTACCTGCCTGTCCTTTTAGCCTGCTAGTGAAATATCATTTATCTTAGAGACTGGGTGAATTAAACTGCAGAATATGTGCTGCTTTTTCTCTGTCCCATGCTTCACGACAGTGGGCCTGTGGGAATGCATTATGGAGCCCCTGCCTACCTTTCCAGGCATTGGTATCTAGAATGGGAGATTAAGACACCAGGGGTGTGATCTCTACTGATGCCCTGTTCCAGTGCACAGCTGGACGTGGGCCAACGTGAGCGCTTATGTCTTGGAAGCTGAGCATTTTCCCAGGTCTCATTGCTCAGGTTTGTCTAACTTTTCTCTTATGTTCGCAGTCTCAAACTTGGGGCTTCAGCCCCGTGTACCTCAGTTTGGGAATCCTGGTGTTGCAATTGGTGGGGAAGCACTTGCACAGTTTTTTCTACTGAACTTAAGGATCACAGTGTTAGACAGAAAGGGAGATCTTTATGATAGCCCATTTCTGCCTGATGGTGTACAATCCCTAATAGCATACAGGAGTTGAAAGAGTTCTGTTTGTTCCTGTTCTGACAGGTTGAAAACATGGACAGCCAGAGCCTAAAACCATGCTAGGGTTTACTTCTGGATGTCAGACACACAGAAATATAAGCTGGTACCTGACTGTGCTAGTGTG
Source organism: Jacana jacana (assembly GCA_013400555.1). Classification (NCBI taxonomy): domain Eukaryota; kingdom Metazoa; phylum Chordata; class Aves; order Charadriiformes; family Jacanidae; genus Jacana; species Jacana jacana. The sequence goes on along the minus strand of VZTM01023528.1, from coordinate 12,144 downwards.
CAAGCATTTAGTTCCAGTTATCTGGTGGTTATAGTACTCTGGTTCCTGGTTCTTGCTCTGGGCTCATAGACAAGTTCCATTTGTTTTGAAAAAGGCTTTATATTTCTGATCCTGCTTACACCATGGTAGATATTTGTTTTGTTTTTTTTTTTTTACTGGTTGTTGGAGGTATTGGTTTTTGTCAACTTAAAACTGTTTTCAATTGTATCCTGTAAAGGTTTCTTTTGACTCAACAAAACACCTTAGTGATGCATCAATTAAGAAGCGTCAGCTTGAAAGGCAAAAGCTTCAAGAGCTTGAGAAACAGAGAGAAGAACAAAAACGTAAAGAGAAAGAAGCTGAGGAAAAACAAAAAGAAGAAGAAAGGTATTTATTGTTTACTTCTCAGTTACATTTTTAGCAATCAGGCATAAGAAAACTGTAGTTACTCCTTCCTACCAGCATCGGTAGTTAGAAAATAACTAAATATAACCTTCCTTTTAAAGTTCAACTCCTGTAGCTAAAGTGAAGCACTCAAGATACTGTGGCCCTTTTGAGGAAGAAGGATTCTGGGATTGAGATTTGGAGAAAGTGGTTTACACCTTCTATTTATTTTTTGTTGTTGAACTGTAATTCCAAGAGCATGATGTGTAGTTGTTCTGATGGAAAAATATGCCTTGTAAATGGGGAATAGAAAATTACGCCCTAGTTATACTAATAAGTCACTTGTTGATGTTACAAAGTTCATTTGTTCTTAATGCCACTATTTTTCCAGGAAAGGGATGGGATGCAAGTATATCTTAACAGTTACATTTTATTTTTTTTAAAGGCATACAGGTGCAAATGTTTTAAGACAGCTATTCAGAATATAAACACAAATGGAGCAAATTGTTTCAGAGGTTGTATGGTATCTGGTTGCCTTGATGTGTATAAATTCTCATTGCTTAATGTTTAGATATTAAACAGTTTCTGAAATTATAAGGAAATTTAGATTATCACTGATGCTTATGTTCAATTCAAAATACTAAATCTGCAAAATTCTCCTTTTCCTAAAAATAGTGCTATTAGACACCTGCACTTAGAAGCCCTCGGCTTCCATTTAAGCCACCAGTTTGTGCTAATGACTGAAATAAAACCCACCAACCCCTTCACTATTAATTGACTTGGTAATTTTCTTCCTGATTTTCTTCTTGCCTAGCCTCCTGATGCATTGTTATAGTCTCTAGTTGAATTGGTTTAGAAACAATACATTTTTGTTGCAGCCATGTTTTGTGTTTGGATTCCAGCTTGTTTTCAAATGTTGACAGGCTAATGATTGTTTGCTGTCACATCTTAGGGTTAAAACGTTCACTGTTCCTACTTCTGTTTTTCAGTAATCAACAAGACTGATTTAGAAACAAACTTACTCCAAGTACAAGATATATTTCTACATAGAGTAGGAGTCTAAAATTGTACCTGCCCTAGATAAGGTAAAAAAAATTAATCTCTTTTTCTAGGAAGCAGAAAGAGCTTGAAGAATATGAGAGAGAGAGAAAAAGAGAAGAAAAGTTGCGCAAGAGAGAACAGAAACAGAAGGATCGTGAGTTTCGCCGAAACAAAAAGCAACTTGAAAAGCTTCAAGCTGAAGAGCAGAAAAAACTGCAAGAGAAGATAAAGTTAGAAGAAAGGAAGCTCCTGTTAGCTCAGAGAAATCTTCAGTCCATTAGACTAATTGCAGAACTGCTAAGCAGGGCAAAGGTAAGTTCAGTATTTATTTCAGAAGCTGATGAAGAACCTATCAGAATGAAGCCTTTTACTGGCTTTGGAGGGTGTGGGGACTGCTGTTCATTAAACAACAGATTTAGTACCTCTCCACACTCTATTCCTTAGACCACAAATTAAAAAATATGCAATGGAATAGTATTATTCTCTTGGTAAAATACACACAAGTAAATGGAAGAGTGAACTTGAACCTGAAGTCCTGCATAGTGCTTTTCACATGGAAACACATGGAAACTGATTGGCAGGCTTGCTCTTAAGTTCTGTAAAATAATGTGTAAGCATGATAAAATGAACTAAACACAGAGGATAAGATGCAAGACTCCTTATTTCTAATTCCAGTTTTGATGCTGTTTCCCTTCTGGTTTTCAACAGTTCCATTAACTGTTCTTTGCAGTTTCAGAGAATAAGCTTTCATTATTTGATGTTTGAAAGTGTACGGAATGATTTCTCTGTAGGAAAGGTACTGTCGAGTTAAGGTTTCAAATGTTAGATCTTGTCTCTCTGAACAGTGTTGCTATTTTTCACTGAAATAGGATGTCATTTGCTTAAGACTTGGATAAAGTCATGTTAGGGTGTAATATAATGTAGGTTAAGTATTTTCTGTAGAAATTAAAATCTGCGCTGCGAAGCAGAGTTGATGGGTTTTTTCCCTAACGCCAGTGTATCTCAGGAGTGGCTTTGAAGTCATGCCAGCACAATGTGGTGAGTTATATGCTAGGAGAACGGATAAATACTTCTCACAGGCTTTGTGACTTTGCAGCTGTGAAATAGCAATGTTGTCTGATAAAAACAGAGCAGTCTGCTCTTTCCAATCCCAGAACTTTGAGGTCTACACTAAGGTGTTTGACTCAGAATTAAAAAAGAGCTTGAACCTTCTTCTTTAGTATCATGAGTTTCTAAAGTGGTTGACAAAGTTAGGTTTCTACCTAATATGTGTGGTTAATTTTTTGCTGTTTTTATGGACTCCCTGTATCCTCATTTGTAAAATGAGGATTGTATCATGTAAAATGATTCATTTGTAAAATGAACATTGTATCATGTTTTTATGGACTCATATCTATGACCCACAGATTGCAATTACCTAACAGAAATTAATGTGTTAATTGTGAGTGGAACCTTGGAGTGTTGACCCTGATAAACATACTTTAAAATTTCACACATTGTTCTGGCTTGTGTGTTACTTTCATCGTATTAGGAAGCCATCAAGACTAAGCTTTGGTTTTGCCTTGAGGAACAGCTAAGAGAAGTTAACACTCAGAAGAGTTTGTGGATTAAGACTGATGTTTTACCTTACAACAGTTGTGTGTTAGTGGTTTTATTTTTTCGTTTGGATGGTTTTGATTTTATTCCCTTTAAGAGGGAAGCGACCATCTTATTTTAGGATGGTTAAGTTCTGTTTGTTAGATTTCATTTTCTTGTGATATAGCTGCTTTTGTTCTGGTATAACTTGAGAGCATGAGCAGGTCCATAAAGACTTCCTTGTTTACTCTTACCTTCCCTTTGACTATCTTTCAGACAGTGAAGCTGTTGGAGCAAGAACATAATGAAGAAAAGATTCGTCTTCAGCAGCTAGAGGAGAGACGGAGGCTCCAGGAGGCTGAGCTCAAACGTGTGGAGGAAGAAAAAGAGAGAGCACTGGGGTTGCAGAGGAAAGAAAAGGAACTGAGGGTGAAACTACTGAACAATCTTCTGAGCAAGAAAATGGATGCAGTTAATCAAAACAAAGAAGAAACCGAATCATCTCAGTCTGATGTACTGAAAACCCCTAGTGGGGTTCCACACACTGTGTCATCCAGCTGCATCACTTCTACCTCAGGACAGGCTGTTACAGGCAAATTGGCTCCTGACTCTCAAAGGGAAGTACCATCCCCCAAGAGCATAAACACTCAATGCAAGTACTTGAATGGCAACATTCACGACAAAGCTCACATCAAAGAAGGTCAGAAACTTCATAACACAAACTCTGAGAGGTGTTCTGAGAAAAGAAGTTCAGGGGTGCTTTCATGTGTTCCCACCAATAACCAGCAGCAGAAGGACCTCTCTGGCTATGACCAGAATACCGGCAGGAAGGACTCGCACTATGAGCAGCGCAAACGTAGCACAGAGCCACGGAGGAGAAAAAGCCGTTCATGTAGCAGCATAAACACTGATGAGAGCAAGGATAAACGTGAGAGAAGCAGGCACAGAAGAGATGCGAGTTACCTGGATGAAAAGCGCAGGAAGGAAAGGAGGTGTTACAGACACTCTAGCAGAAGTTACAGTCCTCGACGAAGAAGTGTCAGCCCCAGACGTTCACGTTACAGAAGAACTCGCAGCCACGAACGTAAACGAGACAGAAGAGAAAGAAGTCATAGTCGCAGAAGTGGCAGCAGGAGACAAAGGTACCGGAGGAGATCACTGAGTAAGCACAGGAGTACTTGAAGTGGGCAGTGGAGGCTTTGGCTCTGTGGGAAGGCTGTGGTTGGACTAAAGGGCCAGAAAGTTGTGAAGGAGATCTCATCGGTGTGACTGCAATAGAAAACGCGTTTGTTTCAACCAATGCTTAACTTGGGTCTAGTCCCTGAAGTTAAGAAAACAACTGCCTGAGGGGTTTTGTTGTTCGTTTTGGTTTGGGTTTTTTTGACCATCAGTTGTGCTGTGTTGTCTATTTCCAGGTTTCTTCCACAATGTAGGTACAACCCACCTGTGCTTGAGTTCCTACAGTGCTAAAAGCCAACCTGTTTTTCTGATGTTAAGTTTCCTAAACCTTAATTTTAGTTGTTTTAGTTCTTATTTCTGTATCACCCAGTTTGGCTTCAGAAGTACATGGGAATGTTGAACTCCAAACGCAACAAGCTATTACATACAGATGTGATTTTAAATGCTTCCTGGTTCATTCAATGAAATCACATTTAACAAAAAATTATTGCTGATTGAGATGGATAGCAGGACTTTCATATCATTCTTAAAACTGGCTATAAAGATATGCAGGATATCTTTTAAACTGCTGTAATTCCTTCATATGTCTGTGTGGTGCCAAGCTTTGTGGCCCAAATTACTCTGACATGTAATGCCATTTGTATAATAATACTTTCCATGTGAGAGAGGCGCACTGATGTGGGAAGTAAGAAGCAGTGGTAAAATGGTTAAAAAGTTGTTCTGTTATTTTGTTGACATATTTGGCTTTGTAATTACTTCAGGTGGCGTAAAACCCCTTGAAGTATTCTTTCAGGTACACACGGAGGTAGCCATTGTCTTTTGAAAAAGGGGCCTTCTTGCTAAATTATTTTTACTTGTGGTGTTGGAAAGTAAGGCTGCAGTGTCTCTTCTTAAGTCCATTTAAGAATACTTTTGCTTCTAAAATGCAGCTCAGGAATATTAAAAGCTATAACATTACAGTGAAAGAGTTTATTTTGCCTTTTTATGGTAAAATTAAAAAACTATTTCCACTGAACTGAAGTTGCTGTTTTCATATGTGTATTAAAATCTGCAGAAGTGTTGTATGAGAACCCATTTGATGAAGAAAATCACTCAACACGTTTGAATAATGATGCTCAGCTACTCTTCACAATGGTCCAACAGCTGTTGTGTACAGCTATGTCAGCTGTTAATTCAGCAGGGCGTGTACTCTTTATCCACAGCCTTCAGATGCCATTTTCCTCACACTGATGCATCAAATCAAAGTCCATCCCTTTCCTGGAGTGCCTGAGAAGAACATTGGTGCTACAGCACAGTTGCATCCCTGGCCAGCTGAGTTTTTGTTGTTTTCAGAGAATCTATGTGGGACTTGTTTCTTAATAGAGTGTGCTGCTGAAGTCTTTGTAGTTACTAGCTGTGGAAAGAAAAGGTAGACATTCTTTTCCTTTCCTGGCAATTCTGTTTTTTAAGATCTCCAATTAATTATGTTACTTCTCAAGTTTTGGTGACTTCTGTGACTTTCACTAGGGGATGAGGCCTAGACTGATTTATCTAATTATCTCAACACCACTAGATTTGAATTCTGAGCAGTGGCTTTCTATGGAGAGTTCATTTTTTTTGCTATCTTTGTTAAAGTTTCAAAACCTATCTACCTGAAGATAAGTTCATCTTTGGTACTGATTTTGCTAAAATCTAATAATTTGTAAATGCATGCAATTCTGCTTAGCCTCTTAAATGCTGTCACACTGTCCATGGTAACACCACTGCTTTTAAAACCTTTTTAAAAAGTGTTTTCTATCTGCCATTATGTGAAAAAATTAACTAATGATAAAGGACCTGAGGGTGCTGTTTGACAAGTGGCTGCACATGAGCCAGCAGTGTGCCCAGGTGGCCAAGAAGGCCAATGGCATCCTGGCTTGTATCAGAAACAGTGTGACCAGCAGGAGTAGGGAGGTGATTGTCCTCCTGTACTCAGCACTGGTGAGGCCACCTTTGAGTATTGTGTCCAGTTCTGGGCACCTCAGCATGAGAGAGAGATCACAGAATCACAGAATATCAGGGATTGGAAGGGACCTTCAAAGATCATCTAATCCAATCCCCCGAGGTGATGGAGCGAGTGCAGAGGAGGGCAACAAAATTGGTGAAAGGCCTTGAGAATAAATCTTATGAGGAGTGATTGAGGGAGCTGGGACTGTTTAGTTTGAGGAAGAAGAGGCTGAAGGGAGACTTCATAGCTCTCTACAGCTGCTGGAAAGGACATTGTAGAGAGGTTGGTGCTGGTCTCTTCTCACAGGCAATTAGTGACAGAACAAGAGGGAATGGCTGCAAGCTGCAGCAGGGTAGGGTTAGGCTGGACATTAGGAAAAAATTTTTCACAGAAAGAGTGGTCAGTCAGTGGAATCAGCTGCCCAGGGAGGTGGTGGAGTCACCATCCCTGACTGTTTAAGAGTCGATTAGACGTGGTCTTGAGGGATGTGGTGTAGGGGAGAACTTGTAGAGTAGGGCTGATGGTTGGACTCTATTTCAAGGATCTCTTCCAATGTAAATGAGTCTATGATAATGACCGTGAGTACCTATGTCTTTGAGCTCAGGGTTAGAGTCTTACTAGTATTTCTATGGTATATTTCTACAGCTGATTTCCACTTGGATTGCTATGTCTTGATATATTGTCTTAGTAGATGGGGAGATACTAGTTTATAATGCTACTTTCAGGAAGTCATCAAACTATGCATGCAGTGTCATTCCCAAGAATGGAAGCAGTTAAAGCAGTGGCAGTCACCAGGAAGTGTTGGAATCATACTAGAAGAATACAACAGGTATTGATAGTAGCTAATTGATAACTGAAAAAGACTGCTTGATAGTTTTTTTTTGCTCCAGAGAAGACACCAAGAATAGTTTTCCTATTCTACCCTGAAATGATTGAATACCATAAGCTCACTTGGTGTTTAGGACAGTTTCTGAGGCCAGAGAAGATAAGGGGGAGGATATTCAGCTCTCAGGCTCTGATAATAATTCAGCTTAATCAGCACTCAGTACCCAGCACTAACTTCATACCACGTCCTAAAAGCACAGTAAAGTAACTCACTTGTTTATAGTGCTTGTATTATTTCTTTTCACAGCAGCTTCAGGAAGAAAAGCCTGAAAGTGCTTTGGAGCTACTTGCAAATGCTTACTTTCCAAACTGCAGAGGGAATGTGGAAGAAGTCCTTTCGGTTGTCCAGCTGTACCTAATCAGAACCTCTTAAAACTCCTAATACCTGGTTGCCCAGTAACTGTTCAGTACAGAGTTTTGTCTGGTCTTAAAACTTAGCAGTACTGTTGCTTCAGGTATGTGCTTTGCTCACCTGGATCTTGTCTCTGCTGAATTCCCCTAAATGTGCGTTGCATCACGTGTCCTTGTACTGGATCTGGCTGGGATGGAGTTAACTTTCCTCGTAGCTGCTGGAGTGGTGCTGTGTTTTGGACTTGTGATAAGCAGTGTTGATAACATGCCAGTGCTTTACCTATTGCTGGGCTGTGCCTGCACAGTGTCAAGGCCTTCTCCATTTCCCACTTTGTGCTCGCCTGAATGGGTAGGCTGAGGTTTGGCAAGAGGGTTGGGGAATGGGACACAGCTAGGACAACTGACCCTAACTGACCAAAGGGATGTCTTGTGTCATATAACATCATGCTCGACAATAAAAATGGGGGCTTTTGTCTTTTCAAGGCAGCCATTGCTCCACGACTCTCTGGGCTTCAGTCTGCCTGTGGTTGTCATCATCGATGATGGGCATTGAACTGAAGGAAACCTGAACTGAAACTGTAATCTTTTAATAATATAGTCACAAATATATATAATACCATATAGTCACAAATATATATAAGTCACAAATATAAATTATACCATGCCCAGTGTCTTTTATTCAGATTTTACTATGGCTGAGGTGTATACTTGTACTACTGCAAAAACCTTGCTGATGCAGTAACTTAGAGAATATAATTTTTGATAGCAAACAATTGCTCTTTGTTCTGTATTGTTTGTAAGTCACTACTTTTCTACCAAGTATATTCCAGGGGTTGTAGTGTTTCAAATGAAAGAACCCAGGGTACCAGCAGGTTTTATAATGGCTTCTAGAAGCTGAAGTACTGTAGTTACCGCTATTTTGCCCTACTTTGGAAGAATATTTTGATACTGATTGCTTAAACCTTACTTGATTGTTTGGATTTGCAGGACCAGCTTTCAAGAGCTGTCTAAAAGCAGATAAAATTAGTTGGTCTTTTTTTCTTCCATTTTGGTGTATGTCTGTTAAGTGCTGATCTTGAGTCCATATGAGAAGATAAGTATTCAGTGTCTGTCTTCTGTTGGTTTAGCTGCTTTAAACCAGTGTTGTTTTGAAATGGACTTGAAACTTTGATCAACAAACTTTGGTCTAATTAATCAAGGAGTTCCAATAATCCACATTACTATTCTTGTTTAATGATTAAATTTACAATGTTTAAATCACACCACAGTCACAGGTTCTGATGTTAAATGTTAAGGAAACTGAAGAGGGTAGGGTTTAGCAACTAGTACTAATCAAAGACATACCAAAATAATGGTTCTGAAACACTGAATTCATATTGGTATGGTTGAGTATTTGACAGTCTGACTTAACTATTAGGCTGCCTCTACTTTCAGAGCCTTAGTTGGTGGAATTCCAATCCAATGGAAACATCTGCAGAGATACCTGCCTGTTTACTTCTGAAACTGGTCGGTGAGGATTATGTACCAGTAGTAACCTGATTCTCTTTGCCTAGGCTTGTCATGCATTGCATGTTACTTATGTCTCGTTGCATCCAAGTTACTGATCTTCTTCCATTTCTCTATCAATATTCAGGGTCTTGTTTCATTTTGGGGGCCTTGTCCCTCTCGGTTGTAAGCAGGAATAGAGATTTATCCACTGTGTTTTATCAGAGCATCAAGGATCTGGGTGAGCAAGGCTGTAAGTCTTTGTTTCTTCTCCGGTAGGCTGCTATTGAAAAGTTGGAGCCTGCATGTTGGCTTCCATCTTGTCTGTACGCATGGCAGTCCCAGGGGTATAAGGTAGAGATGGGGAAAGAAATCCTTGAAGATGATGGGAGACTTCAGTAGAAGTTGTTCTTCCAGAAGTGTTAAGCTTATCCCATTCATTTGGCTTCATGTTCATCCTGTTTTCAAACTCTAGAGCTCTTCCCATGCCATTGCAGAGCCAAGAACTAAAACATCTCCCAACTTCTTTCTCTGTGTCAGGCAGCCATAACTATCAGTTAATTTTAAGCTTACTTTAAGATCAGCTGTTGTTGCTGGGGAAAACTCAGGTTTGCTCTTTACTGGTATGTTTTTTCCTTCAGTAGTGGAAAAATTTCCTCGGTGAGAAGGACTGGTGTGTAAATACGGTTGTAAATCCCCCTAACCCATGGATTGGGCAACTCCACAGGACACCATTGTGTTCATGCTTGCTGGAAAGCCTTGGCATCAGTGAGAGACCTCTGAGCCCTATTCTGCTAACGGAGCACCAAGAAATGCCCAGGGTTTCTTCTGATGTTCTGCCTCCATTCTTGAGTCTCTTAAGTGACACCATGACACAGGAAGAGAGCTTTTTCAGCTGTGTGGGTGCCCCCTTATCCTCACAGAGGTACCAGGAAAATGGTATCAATCCAGAGAGAACCCACCTTGCTCTTGAAAATGTGTGGGATTCAGGTGATTAGAATCCTCTAATGATACAGGGCAGTGTGTGACCTCTTCCTGTTTGAGGATGAGGATCCTGCTCATCACAGACGGGTTGCAGCAAGGCCTGAGGTAAGAAGGTTGTAGAACAAAGCTCCAGAGTCTACCCATGTTGTGTAGGAATTAGTGCATGTTTGTCCACATGCGTGCTGCTGCCTCGCCATGACTCTTAACACTGGCAGCCAGGAGTGGTTTTCCTGCAGCCCTTGGTCAGAAAAGAAGATCATGAACATCAAAAGGGTAAGAAATCCAAGTTCCCATTGTTATGGGCAGTGTCACGTAGTCATGTTCTGATCTGTAAAGAATGTCTCCTCCCATTCATATCTGAGGTCTGATAAACCACTACACTTAACAGCTTTTCAGCCTGTAATTTTCCTTTTATATCCTGGGCTCAACCTGCAACATGGACCTGTTGGAACAGGTTCAGCGGAGGGCCACAAAGGTGATCAGAGGGATAGAGCACCTCTCCTCTGCTGACAGGCTGAGGGAGCTGGGCTTGTTCAGCCTGGAGAAGAAATGGCTCCATGGAGACCTTATAGAAGCCTTCCAGTATCTGAAGGGAGCCTACAGGAGGACTAGAGAGGGACTCTTGATCAGGGAATGTAGTGACAGAACAAGGGGTAACAGCTTTACATTGGAAGAGGAGAGATTGAGATTAGATACTAGAAAGAAATTCTTTACTGTGAGGGTGGTGAGGCACTGGAACAGGTTGGCCAAGGAAGTTGTGGATGTCCCATACCTGAAAGTGTTCAAGGCCTTTCAGCAACTTGCTCTAGTGGGAGGTGTCCCTGCCCATGGCAGGTGGGTTGGAACTTGATGATCTTTAAGGTCCCTTCCAACCCAAACCATTCTATGGTTCTATAAATGCCTTTCAGTTGAATGGCTATCTCCAGTCAAAGGAAACAGGCTTGTAGTGGCAGAAGGGTTATTACGTGCAGAGGACCTAAGTCCTGATGTTCCAGCATGCCCCACTTCCACCCAGAGACCCCTCTGCATAAACGTATCACACACCGTATGTACATGTGCCAGCAATGCCGAGCAATTTGCTGTTTCTTAGAGCTCGGTATGGCCCTAGCTGTTAAATGCTTGCAGCCTGTGCTGCAGCTTGCTGACTGAGCTGAGGTGTGCCGACCCATCCATCCTGCAGTTCCATTTCCCCATTTCCGCACGGGCGCAGCTCAAGCGAAAGTACTCAGCAGCTTTGTAGAGGAAGAGCAACCTGAGCCCAAGCCACTTCAGTCACCGACCAGGAACTCATCCGCCACTTCTGGCTTCAGTTTTTGGCATTCCTGAAGGTACATTTGTTGAAAATGTGTACTCACCTTCTGTCTTTCAGGGTGGGTTTGGGTTCAACTCAGACGTATCTGCCAGTGCAGACAATTTTGCTCTCACTGATGACAGTAACTGCAGAAATGGCCACCTGAGGAGACTTAAAATGTTACTCCTCAGTGCTCTCTTTCAGCATGAGCATCTTTGTTTGGTGTGGGAAAAGGGGGTGCTCCTCAGCTGTCTGTCGGAGGGAGGGGTACTTTATATGTAGTGGCATAATAGGATGGAAAAGAAACAAACCCTAGAAAAAACATTCTTTGTATGGTAGATGTGGTCTCCCCCAGTAACTGCTGTGTTCTGGTCAAGTGGCCAGAGGGGAGAAACCCAGCAGCCCACAATCTGGCCTCAAGAAGTAACCCTGTGGTGACCTCCCTTGGTCCTGCTCAGAAATGGAGACAGCAAGACTGTTTCTCAATGTGTTTAAAAGATGTGGTGGTGGTTTTGCCCAGAGAAACTGTGGACTGCCTGTCCCTGGGAGCATTCAAGACAAGCTGAATGGGGCTTTGAGCAACCTGGTCTAGTGGGAGGTGTCCCTGCCCACGGCAGGGCAATTGGAACTTGATCTTTGAGGTCCCTTCCAACTCGAACCATTCTATGACTCGGGAAGCAGTTTATTCAACAGAAACTACGGCTTCTCCATAAGGCCAATGCCAAAGCCATTCAATATGATTGTTGTGGTGCTTTTCATCTGCTTACTACTTTTTAGGGTAAAGTAATTTTGATAATGTATGGGTCATGTTGCCAAAAGTAATTTATGTTAATAAGAAATGGTTACCAGAGCCATGACCATATCCATGGTATTTCATAATAGATTACTCTATAAAGGTAGAGTCAATTTGATGAGTTAGAATAAGGGTATATGCATGATTAGGTATGCAAATAAGAAACATTTGATATATTATCTGGAAGCATCTTCTTGAAAGATTTCTCAGGGAGAAATTTAATGAAATATA
>VZTM01023525.1:290-10511 GCA_013400555.1 Jacana jacana | reverse complement strand
TGTGCCTTAGTAAAGAATCCAGGAGGATCTGCCCTGTGATCGTGTTGGGCATACCGGTGAGACTGACAGGCCTGTAGTTCTCAGGTCTTCCTTTTTTTCCCTTTTTGAAAACGAGCATTTATTTCCCCTTTCCCAATCAGTGGGAACTTCACTGGACTGCCATGACTTCTTAAATATGATGGCTAGTGGCTTGGCAAGTTCAGCTGCCAGTTCCCTCAGGACCTGCAGAAGAATCTCACCAGGTCCCATGGACTTGTGTAACTTCAGGTTCGGCAGGTGGTCTCAAACGTAATCTTCTCCTACTGTGGATGGTTCTTCATTCTCCCAGTCCCTGCCTTTGCATTCTATGACTTGAGTAGGGTGGCTAGAACACTCGCCTGTGGAGACCAAGGCAAAAAAGTCATTGAGTACCTTGGGTTTCCCCACATCTCAGCTGACCATGTCTCCCGTTCCATTCTGGAGAGGGCCCACATTTCCCCTAGTCTTCCTTCTACCACGGCCATACTGGTAAATGCTTTTCTTGTTGCCCTTGATGTCCCTGGCCAGATTTAACTATCTCTGAGCTTTAGTTTTCCTAGCCTGATCCTTTTCTGCTCGGTCCACTTTATGGTCTTCCTCCCGGGCTACCTGTCCTTGCTTCCACCCTCTATAGCCTTTTTTTTGCTGTTTGAGGTTGCCCAGGAGGTCCTTGTTCATCCACACATGCTCCCCTGCATTTTGGTCTGATTTCCTCTTTGTGGGAATGCGTTACTCCTGAGCTTGGAGGAGGTGGTCCTTCAATAATAGTCAGCTTTCTTGGGCCCCTCATCCCTCTAGGACTTTACCCCATGGTACAGTTTCAAGCAGATGTCTCAAGAGGCCAAAAGTCTGCTCTCCCGAAGTCCATGGTAGTGAGCTTGCTGTGTGCCCTCCTCACCGCCCTAAGGATCTTGAACTCTATCGTCTCATGAGCCCCAAGTAAGCAGCAAACCTCTCTAGAGTGTGCATCATGTTGGCAAATGGGTGCTTCTGCACCCCTCAGAAGGGAGTCACCTACTATTATCAATCATAGCTTTTTCTTAATTGGACGAGTTTTTATATGGGGAGTAGATTAGGTTGCCTTACTCAGCTCCATTTTCTCTCCTTATGTTACTAGCCTTTCCCTTTCACGCTGCAGAGCTGTGAAGCAATTCTGCAAGGGCACCTTAGGCTTTGAGGGAAGTCTCTTCCTTCTGTTGGTTCTTCCTGCTGCAAGCTTCCTTTCTTCTGCATTATTTGCATTATTTTATTGAAATACAATGTTCTGCATTAAATATAAATTATGGGTTTTAAAGAACCAGCCATGCAGAAAAGACAACAATGATGCTAGTGGGATTTATATGATAAAAGGAGGTCATCCCAATATTTCATGACCTTGTCTAGAGCATAGAAATCATGATTTAGGAGTAACAAAATTACCATAGTGACAACCTCAGCAAAAGCATATAAATATGCACTATCTTTAAAGATTTTTTATTTATTTTTTATTTCTGAACTAGAAAACAGAAATATATTGTCCCTATTTGGAGAATAGGGGGATCTCTGGAGCCATTTCCATGTGCTTCTGAGCTATGGGAACATTTTTTAAGCTAAAAAGGAAAAATAAATGTACATGGAAAAAGGTTGACTTAGTTGCAGTCAGCTGTCACTGTATGGTGAAAATTAGCCATTATCTGGTTTAATGTCAAACCACACATGGACTTATAAGGGCATGCTTGCCAGGAGAACTCTGCTTTCTCTAAGTGAGCAAAGCTGGAAGATGAACACATTTAAGCAGAAATGCTAGAGTGTTCAGTGAGCTTCAGCCATCTCTCATATCATCAGTTCTTTCATGCCTATACAGCCTTGATATTGTTTATGTTCTGGTTAGTGAATGATTTTTTTTTCAGCTCTTCTATTCCAAGTGGGATTCTGCATTCTAAAGTCATGGGATTGTCTACATTGGAAAGGACCCTTAAGATGGTCTTGCCCATGTTCATGGCTCATGGGGTTTGATCAACACCCCTAGGTCCTTTTTTGCCCCACAGCTCTCTAGCCACCCTTCCTCAGGCCTGTAGCACTGCATGGGGTTGTTGTGAGCCAAGTGTAGGACCCAGCACTTGGCCTAATTGAACCTCATCCCATTGGCCTCTCCCCATCAATTCAGCCTGTCCAGACCCTTCTGCAAAGCTTTTCTACCCTCAAGCAGACCAACACTCCCACCTAACTCGGTGTCATCTGCAAACTTACTAAGGGTGCATTCACTCCCCTCCCTCATCCAGATCATTGATAGAAATCTTAAAGAGCACCGGCCTCAATACTGAGCCCTGGGGAACACCACTGACCAGCCACCAATAGGATTTGACTCCATTCACCACCACTCTCTGGGTTCAGCCTTCCATCCAGTTTTTAAACCAGTGGAGAGTACTTCTACGAAAGCCACTTTATTATTCATTCTTCTGAAAGGAAGAGTTCACTACAAGAAACCTTCAGTAATATTTTTGGGACAATATATATATATAAAAAAAAAGCCCTCCAAAACTGTGCATTGTTTTCAACCTTTTTTTACGTTATGTGATAAAAGACTGGTGTCCATACATACTAAGGAGCACAGGGGCACAGCGTGGGGGAGGGAGGGATGGCATGAGTCCCAGTAGCCCAGTGTCTGACCTGGCTGTACTGGGAGACCATCTGCTCCATGGGGTGGATGGTATCCATTGCTGTGAGTCACCGCTCCCCAGGTCATCTCACAGGTGGATGGCCATCACTGCACAGGGACATGGGTTGTATTAGTTATTGTAGGGAAAGAACATTTTGGGATTGAAGAAGATTTATGAAGAGGAATTGAAGACTGTAAGCTTCCTGTATTTTTGTAAAGCATGGAAGGTATTCTAAAATTATATCACCTTTTTTTCAAATGAAAGTGTAATGCAACTGGAAGAAGAGAAGAAAAAAAGAGGTTTGTTTGCTTTTGAAGAGCAAAGGGTTTCTCAGCTAATGAGCACTTTCAGTATATTTGCATCTTTGTAGGCAATTGTGTGAAGACACTCTAGTCTGTTGCTAGAACTGAGATCCTGTTTCTCAGCCTGTCAGGCTCTAAATAAAAACACCACATATCACAAGGTCTCAGAAAAAGGAAAACAAGACATTGTAAATCCACAAAGCTGAAAAGGATGGGGAAGGCGGGGGAGGGGGGAAACTGGATTTGCATGCTGTGAACACAGGGTATTCTTTCCTGACCTGTGTTTTATGATTCAGTTATCACCCTGCAAATATTTCACAGTAATAAAAAGGAGCAAACAACAGTTCTGAGGGGACAGAGATAAATCTGTATCAGAAATAAGGAAGTACTGAGAGATATGGTTGAGATGCACCCAAGCACAATACATAAAATAAAAATGTTTGCACTGGATATGTACGCTGCTGTTATAACAGCTGACAATGTGAAAGCCTTGGTAGTGATAGCTATTTATTGTTGATAACAGTATGGGGAAATGTAGCTTTTGTCGATGCCAAATTGCCCCTTTCACAAAGTAAGACATTTTTGTTTAAAAAATACCACTTGGAGACAGTACACACACACACACACAAACACAGTGGCACCAATAGGTCTCCATGTGATTCCCACATTGATGTAACAGTCTTGCAGAATTTAAAGAAAGGGCATCCAGCATCAGTGTAAAAAATGATGGCAGTAATTTTTGATGGTGAAACTCACAAAACTTACATTTTGTATGGGTTTTGGTAGCTGTTTGAAATATTGTTTTATCAGGACCAAAATTCTTCAGTAAGGCAATGGAAAAGTCAGGAGATAATACTAAAAATAGTTGTTTGTCTCATCTTGAGTGTTATAATTTTTATTTCCTGCCTATATAAACATTTCTAGATGAATGTATTATAACTTACACAAATACACTACTAAAACTGCAGAGTTTTAAAATCAGACCTTTTGATTTTTCCTAACCTGTTTGACTTCCTCAGTTTTTCATAGAAATGAAAGAAGGAGCAGCACTAGTTTTAGAAGAAAATGGGCAGTGAGGGAGGGTTTGAAGCATCTTGTCTCTCCCTCAATCCTCTGTAACCATAGGTACCTCTTACTCCCAGGTGAAGGCTGGCACAGGATAAAAGCTACTCAGAGGGCTTACTGGAGCCCAGAAGGACGCCCCCATGTGACTGGGGTACCAGGATGCCTGGTAGGAGCTATTTCTTTCACCTGCATACTCTGTGTTGGGAAGTAGCGCTAGTCTAACTACCACCACCTTATTTGTTCATATTTGAATTATTGTATTAATAAAAGCAGCAGAACTGTGACTTGGATAAACTGCATGTCTGAGTTGTTAACCCTGCAGATCCTTCTCATGATAATGAGAACAAATTGAGTCACTATTACCTCTGTTCTTCGGAAGTAACAGTTTCCCTCTGCAAGCAACGCCTCTGAGCAGCCGACGGTCTGTGAAGGGAATTCATTATGAATTTGCACTTCTCTTTTGAGAAGCAACATTTAAATATTTGCTTTTATTTACTAATTTAGAATTATCCTGCATGATTCATTTATGTATGTAGAACAAACACAAAATGCAACCTTGCAGCCAATTTTCTTCAGTGTTGGGTCACATGTGTTTCATAAAGTTTAGTACGACAGATCATTTCATGTGTTGTTGTCTAGCTCAGGACAGGTTAGGAGGCTGAGAGATAAAAACAGCTGCTTTCATTTATCAAGTTGGCTCAGGCTATGATGCAAATAATTTTTACTGCCATTATCTCTGAAGCCAGATGTCTGGTGTCTCTATGAGAAAAAGTAGAATATCACTGCTACTTCTAAAAGTACTTTTTTCCACATTATTGTGACTCAGCAAAGAATTATATCATAGAATCGCAGAATCATAGAATGGTTAGAGCTGGAAAAGACCTTAAAGATCATCAAGCTCCAACCCCCATTCCATGGGCAGGGACACCTCCCACTAGAGCAGGTTGCACAAAATATGACTAGGGACTGACTTGAAATATGGAGGAGAAAAATACCTATTTCTATAAATGGCAGAAAGTATTAATAGAATTAATCTCCTATTACTTAGCAGTCTTCTGTTGTCAGGATGTGCTAAAAAGAACATTTAAATGGAAACAAATTGCAAATTATTACAGCTTTGTTCTGTCAGGTAAACCTGATATAAAAACTCTTAAATAAATCATCTGGAGTGTTTATAAAAGAAACCCCCCAAAACAAACAAATCTCTATGGAGAGACATCTTGCAGCTGTTTTATTACACTAATAAAAGTACGAAGAAGAATATGGGTGTATCTTCAGAGTTTCTTGAAATACTGAGTTTCCTTTGAATATGATACCAGAGTTGACAAAAAAGGGCAGCACGTTCATAGCAATGAGGATGGAAGTGGACACGGTCAGCTGAAGTCGGAGAAAATGAAAATGGAAATGCAATACAAACAAACAAACAAAGCCCCCAAAACTCTTACCTCCACAAAGTATCCACAAACATTAAAAAATGATGGTTGGACTTGATGATCCCAAGGATCTCTTCCAATCCATATGCTTTGGAAATGTCCATACTATCCAAGCCAGACACCTATGGGAATGGTGGCCATTGATGGTTCATCACCTAGCACCTGCCTGGAAGAGACAACAGTAGACATGGCTGCAGAGTAGGCATATCTGCTTCCCTTGGTGTACCCTGTTCATACCAACACTGTGTGGCTCTAGAAATACCCAATTAGTGCCAGAGACATGCAAAACAAGCTTCTTGGTAACACAGGCTGTTGTATCGTTCTCCATCACTTTAACTCTAACCAATAATTTTAGAATGTGACATTGTATCAAATACCTTTCTGAAGTCAATATAGTTACTGCATTTTCTGAGTCCAAAAGTGAAATAAATGAGAGGAATGTAACATCCAATAGTTTCTCAAAAGCATTTTACTTTTTTTGACTAAGGTAAGGAATGAATTCAGAAGTGCTTGAATTTAGAGAGATTTAATACACATGCACATTTTTAGTATTTCTAATCCATTACCTTGAATAATTTTCTGTTGAAATTATGCATTTTATTTATCTCTCCTCTTCATATACAGTTTATACCATTTTTTCTGCAGATTGACCAAGGTGTGCAATCTCAGCTGGAGTGATGAAAAAAACAGCCAAGCCATTTTAGGTCAGAGCTGAAGCAAAGTTATAAAGCTGTTTTCAGACATTTCCTTGAGTTCTTCTTATATTAGAATGATCAAGCATACGAGTAAAATGAATTTGAACCTTTCTGTTGAATGAGAAAGCTTACTACTCTGGACAGCAGGGGAGCGGACTTCGGCCTCTTGAAGGACTTGCTTGGCAGGGTACCATGTGAAAAAGCAATGGGGGGGAAAGGGGCCCAAGCAAGCTGGTTAGTATTCAAGGATCACCTCCTCCAAGCTCAGGACAGGTGTATCCCAAAAAGGAAATCAGGCAAAAAACCCAGGAGGTCTGCATGGACGAGCAAGGATCTCCTGGACTCACTCAAAAGCAAGAAGATGGCCTACAGAAGGTGAAAGCAAGGACAGAGAGACTGGGAGGAATACAGAGAAACTGTCTGGGTGACCAGGAACCAGATTAGGCAAGCTAAAGCCCAGAGAGAATTAAATCTGACAAGAGATATCAAGGAAAACAAGGAAAACTTCTATAAGCATGTCGGTGATAAAAGACAGACTAGGGATGATGTGGACCCTTTCTGGAAGGGAACAGGTGACCTGGTAACCTTTAATATGGAAAAGGCTGAGGTACTGAATGACCTTTTTGCCTTGGTCGTCACCAGCAAGTGTTCTAGCCACAAGACCGAGTCACAGAACGCAGAACTATGGGCTATGAGAATGAAGAACGGCCCACTATAGGAGAAGATCATAAGTCCATGGGACCTGGTGAAATCCATCCTGGGTTCTAAGGGAGCTGGTGGAGGGATGGGGAAGGACTCTTTATCAGGGAATATAGCAATAGGGTGAGGGGTAATGGTTTTAAACTGAAAGAGGGGAAATTTAGATTTGATTTTAGGAATAAATTCTTTATTGTCAGAATGAGTGGTGAGACACTGGAACAGGTTGGCCAGGGAATTTGTGGATGTCTCATCCCTGGCAGTGTTCAAAGATAGGCTGGATGCGGCTTTGAGAAATCTGGTGTAGTGGGAGGTGTCGCCACCCATGGCAAAGGGATTGGAATGAGATGATCTTTAAGGTCCCTTCCAACCCAAACAATACTATGATTCTATAACCTTGGGACCTATGGAGTAGTTTTTGCAAGTACCTCTCATTAACTAGAAATAAACTTACAATGTTTTAAGGAAAGAAGTATTTTAGAACTTTAAAAAGTACCTTTAATACTCTTGAAATTCTTTTGAATAGTATGAAAAAACAAGTTAAAAAAATCCAGCCTTATGTCCTTAAGTAAATTTATATTCACACTTTCACCGTAAGAACTGGAGCTCACTCGCAGGACTGGCCAGCCAGTAAATGTGGTTTTATTTTTGTTAGATTTTTAAATGTCCATTATGACCACACTTTTGACATCAGTTATTCTCCAGTATTAAACATTGCTTGTCAATTAGGTATAGATGAATTTAAGTATACCAGAAGTGCATGTGGATCCAGTGGGATTATTCAGATCCTAAAAGTTAAACATGTTTGAGAGCATTGCTGAGCTGAAACAGATTGGTCAGGATTTTTCTTACCATCCATATCTTGAAAAGTAACCAGAACATTATTTCTATGACAAAATTAATGTTGTATGAATGGTAACCTTTGATTTTGCCTAACAAAAAACAATTTACAGTGATGCCTTCCTTATGAAATTTACCACATCCTCATTTCAAATAACGCAGTTTGTCTGGGGTGTTTTTATGAAAGAAAATAGGCATTGTGTTTTTGTGGTAAGTTTCCCCTCCCTTTTCCTTGAGCACTGTAGATGTGGAGGTTGGGTCATTATACTGCTCTAATAGCACCTAGCCATGTTATGTGCAACATAACTCTGTGCTTGTACTTCTTCTATAATAGTTTCTTACCCCTATGGCAGAGAAATTACACGCAAATGACACAGACTTAAGATTATCTGGTAATCACAAACATGAGAAATATAATCACTTCTGTCCATTGCACATTTTTCATCTAATTTCCCTTGAAGTTTGCTTTTTATTTAAATTGTTTTTTTCTCATTTTTCAGAGAGAACTAGGAAGTTATTCTGCTTAATTGGTCATATTCCACTGATTTTTAAAAAGCTTTAACACTTTAGCGACCTACAGATCATGAAAGAGTAGTTAGTATACACATATGAGGTCAATAGAATAGGTACAGCTACAACTGAGAAGGCCTCTGTGAAAGCTGCAAGTCCAAATATTGAATACCTACTGCATGCAGTATCTGCTTACCAATAGCAATTTATGCCTAACTTTGAAAAATATGGTAAGGAAAGCCATCCAGATATTTGTGACTGTACACTGTATGAAGATCAGCACTGCAGAAAGCAGCCATTTAATTTTTTTGCAATTTTTCCCCCTTGTTCCCGCAGCCAATTGTCGGTCCTTTTTGACCACCTTCAACTAACTTCCATCTCTCCTTCCTCAAATTGGAGTCTTTATTGCTTCAATGAACATCATCAATTCACATTACATCTTAGGACTGATGCACTGTGTACTGTAAATGGCCAAGTAATTTCAAATCCCAAATCGAAACCGGCAGAAATTAGATAGCTGAAGAAAGAAATTGACAAGTTTCAAAGTCTGTGCTACTGTGAAGAAATTTTAGTGTTTTTGCAGTATGGCTCTAGCTTTGTCAAAACTCATTTTTCTCTCAGTTGCCTGATTTCACTTTCATCATGTGTGATGAATAGTTTAAACATTTTAAAAGAAAATGAAAAATTGTAAGTTTTTGCTGCAACTCCTTCATGAATCTTTGTTTGTAAGGTAGTCCTAGGACTTCCTTTCCTTATGGGTGGTGCATGAAGAGTATGAAGGTCATAGGACTGGAAAGGAGTAATTTGTAGTGTGCATAGCTAGCAAAATTACTATTATATCACCTATTTGAATCCTCATAGTCTTAGTGTCACAAAAAATAGGTATGTTGGTGGTTTGTTTTCTGCTGTCTGTTATAACTTTCCTTCCCCTGCTGAAGCACACTATTCACATCCACAGTTGTATATGTTTGGATTCAGAGCAATTCCTGAATGCATGTAATTCAGAAGATTTTATTCCCTGCATTTTTGCTCCCCTCCCTGACATTACCTTAACATTCCTGTTTCTAATGATTTTGCAGAATCAGACCTTACACACTGAGAAATAATGTGAAACCTTCAGAGAGGAATTATTGGAAGTCCTCTGTGGGTTGTTTTATTGCCAAGGACAGAACAGCTGAGGATTCTAGATCTGCAAAGCCCTAGAATACTTCTAAAATAAAGACCAGATTTGACTGCCCTTTGCAGCTGTTGATACTCTTACTGGTCTTAAATCTCTGGCATGTATTTGTGACTGTAAAGGGTCTCCTAAAACTGCACTAAGAACAGGAAGAAAGCCTTATAAAACTCTTTGTAACAACAACAAAGAAATACAAAGCCCCCAAATCACACACAAAACAAACAAACAAAAACCCCAAAGAAACAAAAAAGAACAAAAAAACCCAAACACAAACCATGATGTTTTCTCACTGATTTTAGCAAGACAATTTTGACACCAGCAGATAGAGTGGATTATGTTGTTACCTTAACTAAAGCATGAATACATTTAAGGTTTTGCTTAGATCTTTTCAGGGTATCTCCAAACAATTCACAAAGCAGAAAGGGAAATAATTAGTTCAATGAATATAGGTAGAAGGCAACAACATCTGTGCATGGCTGCTGATGTTACCAATTATTGCACCAAAAGCAGAAAAATTATGAAAGTGAGAAATTAGTTTAAATGTGTCATCAGATTGACAATGAAAAATTATTTTCTGTAGTTCAGTATCAGCCCTGTGCAGAGGCTTAGATCCTGGACATAACCTCTTCTGTATCAAGATTAGAGTCATTGAATTGTAGAATCATTTTAGTTGGAAAAAACCTGTAAGAACATCAAGTCCAACTGTTAATCTAACAGTACCAAGTTATCACTAAACCATGTCCCTCAGCACTATATCTACACATATTTTAAGTACTTCCAGGGATGGTAATACAGCCACTTCCCTGGGCACCCTGTTCCAATGCTTGATAACCCTTTCAGTGAATA